>PVIH01003796.1:0-140239 GCA_004025045.1 Sigmodon hispidus
CTCCTGCTTGTTTTTTAGGACCATTTGACTGGAAAATATTTTCCCAACCCTTTATTCTAAGCCTGTGTCTGTCTTTGAGGTTGAGGTGTGTTTCTTGTAGGCAACAGAAGGATGGCTTCTATTGTTGTATCCATCTTGTTAGTGTGTGACATTTTATAGGAGAGTTGAGACCATTGATATTAAGGGAAATTAGTGACCATTGATTCATATTTCCTGCCATTTTTGGTGGTAAATTGTTTGTATTTTCTTTCTCTGGAGTATTCTTCTGTGGAATTATTGATTGTTTGTGATTTCGTGGGTGTATCTGGGGTCCTTAGGTTGGAGATTTCCCTCTAATACTCTCTGTAGTGCTGGATTGGTAGATAGATATTCTTTCAGTCTGACTTTGTCCTGAAATATCTTGTTTACTCCATTTATGATGATTGATAATTTTTGAGGGTATAGTATTCTAGTTTGGCAGCCATGTTCTTATAGTGTCTGTATAACTTCTGACCAAGCCCTTCTAGCTTTCATCATTTCCATTGAATAGTCAGGTATTATTCTGATGGGTCTGCCTTTACATGTGAGTTCGCCCTTTTCTTTTGCAGCTCTTAAAATTTTTTCTTTGTTCTGTATATTTTGTGACTTGATTATAATGTGGTACGCTGACTTTTTCGGGGGTCATATCTCTTTGGTGTTCGGTAAGGTTCTTGTATCTTTATAGGCATTTCCTTCTTCAGGTTAGGGAAGTTTTCTTCTATGATTTTATTGAAAACATTATTTGTGCCTTTGAGCTGGTATTCTTCTCCTTTTTCTATTCCTATTATTTTCAAATTAGGTCTTTTCTTGGTGTCCCAGATTTCCTAAAAATTTTGAGTTATGGCTTTTTTAGTTTTACTATTTTCTTTGACTGATATCTCTATTTGAGCTACTGAGTCTTCCACTTCAGAGATTTTGTCTTCCATCTCTTGAACTCTGTTTGTTATACTTGTATCTGTGGTTCCAGCTTTTTTCTTCAGATTTTCTTTTTCTATCTTTGTCTCATTTTGTGCCTTTTTTATTGCTTCTATTTCAGCTTTTATTTCCTGGCATGTTTCTTTCATAGATTTGTTCATCTCTTCCAATTTTTTGTTTGCATTTTCTTCTATTTCTTTAAGACTATTTTTCATGTCTTCTTTGAGAGACTTGATGATCATCAAAAAGGAATTTTTGGTGTTGCTTCCTTCTGTTTCCTCTCATTGCTCAGTACAGGTCTTTTATTTGTAAGATCGCCAGTTTCTTCTGGAGTTACCTTGTTGTTCTTTGTATTATTATGTAAGTTTTTGCACTGACGTTTGCCCATGGCTTCAGTGGTTCACGATTAGGTGGCTGCTGGTCAATTGTGGCACTCGGGCTTGTGTCCCTCCTGTCACCTCTCTGGGCAGGGTCTAAGTCTGACCTTCAGTGACCCCAGTCCTTATCTGTTCGCTCAGGTGGAGATGGAGGTGGGTAGCCATGCAAATTCTCTCAGATGCAGCTAGGGGGAAAGTGACAGGCAGACTTTATCTGTGCCTGCTACAGAGTGCACTGGGACTTGCTCTGCAGACAACACCCGGTCCCGGAAGCGGAACCACTTTTTATGTTTCTTATATGCTTCTTCTGCAAGCTGCTCATTTGATATGGGATAACTAACTGGTACTGGGTAAGCAATTGGTGGCCTGTTCCCTAAAGGAGACTATTTCATTCACTCTCATCAGTTCCTCACTTTCCTGTAGTTGCATATGGTTGTGGCCTTTGTGTTCTTTCCCTCATCCACTTTGGCATGTCTATTGTTCCCATTCCGTTCATATTTAGGCAGTCATGTTGTTGATACTTTACGAGTAGAGCTATTGGCATCACAAGAAGATATAATCTTGGGGCAAACTCTCTGATCCCCATCCATATAGCATAAGACATATATTTGGGAAGGTTGAGAGCTGGACTGAAATTAGAGAGAGGACTAGATGAATATAAGCAAATTACATGTATGCATGAAAATCTCAATGAAGAAAAATATATTGAAAATTATCAGAACAAATAAGCTACTGTTTCTTTACACTTCAAATGCACATCCTCTTTTGTTATCATAATCCCTTATGAATGACTGCTATTGGAAGAGCCATGGGATTTCAGGTATCTATTAATGAAAACATTGAATTGGGAATTCATTTATTTACTCATTGAAAATGAAACATTTTTGTATGATTTCCTCATCTCTACTATAATGAGTATCTTCTCCATGCTGTAAAACTCATTATGAGATCACTTTACTATTGACTAATGGGACTAGCCCAGGGTCAACACAGATACAGAGATGGACTAGTAGATGAGACCCAACAGGCACCATTCATGAAGAGTGAAAGAGAAACAAGTTTGACAAATTGGGCACAAGATTCATTGTGTGGGAAATTCTTTGAAATATTATTTATTCCTCATGAAATAAACATGATAGAACTTACAAACTTTCATAGTTTAATGGTGCATGACACTGCTAAAAGTTATGAAAAATCATTTTATTATGAATGATGATAGCAAAATAATAAAATTTTTATCTAGCACATATACATAAATCATATTTTAAAACAATTCTTACGTGAAGAAATCTTCACAAAGCATTCACCATGGCAAGATTGCTCAGGAGATAAAGATACTTACTATCAAGCCTGATAACTTGAGTTTATTTGTAGGTCACATGATAGGGAGAACTGACTCTCATACATTGTATTATGATCTACATGAATGTCATACACACTTCTGGCATTCTGTTCATTTTAATCCAGGCTATCAGAATTTTAAAGGACCTAGAAAGTCTTATAACTCCTGGAAAGAGCTCATCTTTGCAAGTAAGAAGGTAAGTATGACTTTCTAAAGGTGGAACAATCTTTCCATTATTATATGTCCATCTCTGTATCATGTACACATGGAAGGGTGAATGTGTTCAGATAAGAGATGAACTATAAGGAGATGGAGTTTTCCTTCTGCTATGGGATCTGATGATCAAACTTGAGTTACCACACTTGCAGAGCAAGCACTTTTTACCTCTGAGCCATCTCACTGGCTCTGACTTTTATCCCTCTTCATTCTTTTTTTCTTCTTGAGTATGAATGGGATGTCATTAAAAGCTAAAATACATGGTTGAAAAGTTTACAGAGTCACAGTATTTTTTTTTTAGATAAATGGACATCGTCAGCTTTCAGCTTAGTACAGAAGGTAAGTGGTTTCAAGGGATTTTCTCAGCTTGGCAAGAAGCCAGGGCATTTAACAAAATCACAGACCAGAAAGCAGCCTTTTTATTTCTTAGGTACAAAAATAGTTTTCTGTGCCTTCTCTAATTCTAAAACTAATAAAAATGTTGTTAGTGGTTTTAGGAACAGACTATATATGTGTATGTGTGTGGTCTATAATTTTATATAAATAAAATAAACTCCTTTTCACACATTTAAAAATAGTATATGAGGCATCGGAATAAAAAGTATTTTTGAACAATTATTTTGTCATGTATATATGCCTATAATGTCATAATACATCAACATAACTAAGAATTGTAAGCTAAATAGTGTATTTAAAACTTTTGAAGAAAAACAAAGTGTTGAAGAATACATAAGAAAACATATTTTCACTATATTACTTTAAAATTTCTATAAAATTATATGAAAAATTCTAACAATAAAAATGATTATAAGTATAAACTGACAATTTATATAAAATTAAAGGAACTATTGAGGAAATGGAGGAGCTTAATGTCACGAACAATTAGGAAATTTTGCTTATCAGATCATATAACGATAAAGCTTAAGTAATATAGAGTAAACATGAATAAAGCACATATGTGGTATATTAGTAGTAGAAGTTTAACTGGGGAAAATTTTATAAAATATGACTTTATTAACATTTAAAGTCTACACATTTTATTTCCCCAGGCAAGTCTTAGACCACAAGATTTCCCACAGAAATAACTGCTGAGGATTTCCGAGATAATTTCAAATTTCTGTATGGCACTCTCTGAAATATGAAGTAGAAGAAGCAAAAACAAATACCTGCAGATAATTTTCAAACAAGTCAATAAGAAGTGAATGAATTTGTTTGTTTGCTACACAGAGGAATGACACACACCTACCTGAAATCACAATTAAAAATATAATGATGGAGTGTAGTTCAGTGGTAGTGTGCTTGCCCACAAAACCCAGGTCTGTCTGTCTATTTGCCTATCTGTCTGTCTCTGGCTCTGTCTTGTCTTTGTTTCTCTGTCTGTGTGTCTGTATCTCTGTGTGTTTGTGTTTTATACTATAAAAAGTGTCTGACATGTTATATAATATATTATAAGAGAAAAGGAATACAAAAGCAGCAAAAACTGAGATGAGCAAGGCTACTCTGTGTTCTTCTGGACATGTAGAAAATGCTCTGTGGGTAGTATATTCTAAAATCTAAGCAGTTGTTAAAAATGTACCCATTCCTACCAATAAAAAATTGAAAAGAGCATAGTTGTATATTATGAATGACTGGTATTTAAAAAATCAATCCTAAGCATAAACACTTGTACTATAATTAAAAATTAATTAAAACTACCTGGTCATAAAACATAAAACTTCATTGAAATAGATCAACACCATTGACAACAATAATGAAAGAACCTTAGAAATGCATTTGACTAAAATGTCTGGCATAGATCATAGGATTTACTAAACATTTTGTTTAGCAAAAACTGTATTTATTGTGGCAGATGAAGAAAGAAAACATGTAAGTGAATTGTTTAATGATAAGCAGTAAAAAATAGATAGAAATACTGATACACTGAGAGACTTAAAACATGGGGTGGTCCTTTTACTTGATAATCTTTCTGCAGATGAGTCATGTGATATTCAATTTCCCTTCTATTCCCTAATATGGACTGAATGGAATGTTTGGTAATTGTCAGAAAATTATCTTTAATTCATGAGTTCATTTATTAAGGACTGGTTGAGCTTAGATATTATTAGAAAGCACAATGGTCTAGTCATTATCCCCAGGCTGGCTGTGAGTTGGTGATTATTGCTCCCATGAGAAGAAATACTTAGTCAGAAATCCTCCTGACTGCCATTAGTAGTGATTTAAGCTCTCTGCCGCCTTCTTCCTAAACAAGACCATGTCTTAGGGCAAAGGTGCCATCTGAGATTAAAATAGGAGCTCAGCTGTAGAATGTTAAAAGGAATTTTAGAGAACTAATTAGAAGCAAAAGGGCTACCTGCCTTCCTCATTAGGAACGCATGCTATTCACAGAATTTGTAAAATTAGCCTTCTGCATTTGAAAAAAATAAAAGTAAATCTTAAAATCTAAATGAAATATTATAAAATTCAAATACTATGTAATATGCATCAGATAAGACAATAAAACATTTTGTGGGGTTTTTAACATAAAAGACAAAGCATCTAACCAGTTCTTCTGTGTAATAGGAGCTGACTGAGCATGTTTGCCAAATAGACTGTGTACTTGCTAACTAAACCCATGCCCTTTGAAGAGGAAAGTGTTCATCACAGTGTCCTCCGGGTCAGTCTTGAACAGAGCCCAGTCACTGGCTAAGGCCAAATCCCAGAGTGACACATTATTTAAAAGGTGAAATGAAAACGTTGAAACAATAGGCTGTTTTCAGCTGATGCTGAGATTGACAAGCAAAATCTATGTCTTTTCTGAACCACAAAGAGAAGTTGTTTTATTCAGTTTTTTTATCTAGAAAAAAAAGTCGGTTTTAAAATTTTAAACAACACATGATTTCCATGCTGATGAATTTTTTTAAGTTATTTACCTCTACATATGACCAAAGTATCCTTAACAGTACTCCAAATCCATCAGTGAATTTTTTTAGGCTGACTTTAATCCCCATTTATAATTGATTACAATATATTATAGAAAACATTCCTTACAATATGAAAATAACTGAAAACTCAGTTGAATAAAAGTTTTTAGCTGAGTTTTGGATGAATAAAGTTACACATTTTAATGGGTGTTTAAAACTTCCAGCAATTTAGGTCAAGATGTTCAGAAAGCTATATTACACATCACAAATTATTATACAAACTAAATCCATATATATATATATATATATATATATATATATATATGGACAGATTACTTTGTGAAATGATATACATACATATATTTGTAAGAGATATTTGAATACAAGTAAATATCTCAATCCTGTATGAATTGGTGAGATAATTATGAATTTAAAGAGTAGTCATCCTTATGTATTCTTTATAATTTTGTTTCAAATAGAAAGATTCATAAATTTGTCAAGTGAATCTGCTGTGATGCCAGTGTGATTTGGATCAGAACATAGAATATTTAGCTTTATATGTGGCTTATTGTGTAATCTATGCCTCCAAGAGTCCACTGGATCAGTCTTGAAAAGCAACAAACAAAATGAATCAGTTTAAAACTTCTTAGAATACATATTTTTGTTTTGACCACACTCAACGGCAAAGTTATTACTATATAGTTTTCTTTTCTTGTTTTTCTTTTTGGTTTGTTTTTTATTATATATATATATATGTGTGTATTTATTTCCAACAAATTTTTATTTTATTTTTCAGTGACATCATTTGCAAACATTAACACAAAACATTAACAATTATGAACAATAAAAATACACTTAGAGAATGGTAATTTATATCAACTAATATGACACAATTTACCTGATATGCAGTAAGTGATTTGTCTGGACTGAGGCCTCTTGATCAGAATAGCCTGCTCAATTGTCTTATAAGGCCTTTGCAGTATGATAAAAGGAACTAGGAACCTATTTTTTTTCCTTTTTTAAAATTATTTGGTGATTTTACATCATACACCTCAACAAATTCAGTTATCAGTACTTTCAGGTTCATACCCACTCTTATGATCTCCCTATTTACTAAAAACCCCATTCATGCTGTTCCTTTATCTACTGGGGCATAATTAAATACACTGTGGCCAACCCCTTAAAACTAGACCTTCTTCAACCACACCCCTGCCAGAGGCCATCAATGCAGGAGTGAAGCTCTGTGTAATTTAATTATGTACTAGCCTTGAGCTCTTGTATACAATGAAATGTTTTTTTTCAAAGTCCACTAATGAGTGAATACATCCTCTGCTTCTTTCTGGGTTTGAGATACCTTGCTCAGGAGGATATTCTCCAAATCCATCCATTTGCCTGCGAATTTTAGGATATCATTTTTTCTTACAGCTGAGTAGTACTCCATTGTGTAGGTGTACCACAGTTTGTTAATCCATTCTTCAGTTGAGGGGCATCTAGATTGTTTCCAAGTTCTTGCTATTACAAATAGTGTTGCTATAAACATAGTTGAGCTAATGATTTTGGGGTGTGAATGTTCATCTTAAGGAATATGGCTAAAAGTAGTATTGCTGGATCCTTGGGGAGATTGATTCCCAGTTTTCTGCATTTCAGAGTGGCTGAACAAGTTTACACTCCCAACAACAATGGATGAGTGTTCCTCTTGCACAAGATCCTCTCCAGCATAGTCTGTTTTTAATATTAGTCATTCTGACAGGTGTAAGGTGGTATTCCAAAGTTGTTTTTATTTTCATTAGTCTGATAGCTAAAGATATTGAGCATCTTTTCAAGTACCTTTCAGCCATTTGCAATTCTTCTTTTGAGAATTTTCTTTTTAGTTCTGAACCCTATTTTTTAATTGGGTAATTTAGGGTTTTGGGCTCTAGTTTCTTGAGTTCTCTGCATATTTCAGAGATCAATCCTCTGTCACTTGTAGTGTTGGTAAAAATCTTTTCCCATTCAATGACTGTCTTTTTGTGTTATTAACTGTGTCCTTGACCTTAAAGCAGCTTCTCAGTTTCAGGTGGTCCCACTCATTGTTGTTCTTAGTGTCTGTGCTATTTAGCATATTAAGAAAATAGTAACCTGTGCCAATGTGTTGGAAGATACTTCCCACATTCTTTTCTATCAGATTCAGTGTGTCTGGGTTTATAATGAGGTCTTTGATCCACTTGGATTTGAGTTTTGTTCAGGGTGATAGGCTAGGATCTATTTGCATTTCTCTACATACTACCATCCAGGTATGCCAACACCATTTGTTGAAGATATTATCTTTTTTCCATATCTTTAATATGGAAATATTTTTAATATTTTAATATCTTTAAATATTTTGGGCCTCTTTTTCAAAAATCAGGGGTTCATGGGTGTGTGGATTAATGTCAGAGTCTGCAGTTCAATTCCATTGATCCAGATGTCTGTTCTTATGCCAGTACCAAGTTGTTTTTATTACTGTAGCTCTATAGCAAAATTTGAAGTCAGGGATGGTGATGTCTCCTGAGGTTTCTTTGTTTAGCAAAATTGTTTTGGCAATCTTGGCGTTCCTGTTATTCCAAATGAAATTGGAATTCAATAATTCAAATTATTCGTTGAAGATCTGTAAAAAATTGTGTTGAGATTTTGATAGGAATTGCATTGAATCTGCAGATTGTTTTTGGTAGAATTGCCATTTTTCTATGCTGATACTACCTATCCAAGAACATAGGAGAGCTTTCCATTTTCTGATATTCTCTTCAATTTTTTTCTTAAGTGATTTAAATTTTTTGTCAAACAGATCTGTTACTTCTTTGGTTATAGTTAACACCAAGGTATTTAATACTATTTGCAGCTATTATAAAGTGTGATGGTTCTCTTATTTCCTTTTCAGATTTTTTATCTTTAGTGTATAGGAAGGCTACTGATTTCTTGTAGTTAATCTTGAATCCTGCTACATTGCTGAAGGTGTTTATCAGCTATAGAATTTCTCTGGTACAATTTTGTGGGTCACTTATGTATACAATCATCATCTGCAAATAGAGATAGTTTCACTTGTTCTTTACCAATTTGTATCCCCTTAACTTCCTTTCATTCCATTATTGCTTTAGCTAAAACTTCAAGAACTATGTTGAATAGTTGGGGAGAGAGAAAAGCCTTGTCTAATTCCTGACTATAGTGGGATTGTTTTAACTTTTTCTCCATTTAGTTTAATGTTGGCTTTGGCTTTTTGTAAATCACCTTTATTATATTTAGATATTTTCCCTGTATTCATGATCTCTTCAGGACTTTTATCATGAAGCAGTGTTAGATTTTGTCAAAGACCTTTTCAGCATCTAAGGCGATGATCATGTGGTTTTTTTCCTTTGTATGATGGATGACATTTATAGTTTTCTGTTTATTTACAGTTGAACCATTCCTACATTTCTGGGACGTAGCCTACTTGATCATGGTGAATGACATTTTTTATATGTTGTTGAATTTGGTTTGCCAGAATTTTGTTGAGAATATTTGCATCAATGTTCATGAGGTAAAATGGTCTGTAATTCTTTTTCTTTGTTGTGTCTTTGGGTAGCTTGTGTTATTGTGGCCTCATAAAAAGAGTTAAAACACTATTGATTTAATTGAAAACTTTTGTGTACATTTTTATTTCAAAAATGTTGTTTAAACTTATGTAATTACCATCTGTAATTTCACTTATCACATAGTAAGAATCATGACATATATTTTACCTGCTCAATTTTAATGTAAAATTTAAGGTTGGTGAAAAAATGTATAGATTTAAAACATATAATTAAATCTTTTTTATTACAGTAATAAAATGGTTATATAAAAGTAAATACAAATTATCAAAAGACATTGATGATAATTAATTTGTAATAAAATTTTTAATGATTATGTGTGACCCATTTAATAAGCCTGACTAATTATCACAAGGAGATATATTATCAGGGTCACTTTTTATTCAAGCCACTTATTATATAAATGGAGGAAATAGAGGAATAATTCACTAGTCCAGAACAGATTTTTCTTTTAGGCAGTAGAGAAGCAGAGAGGTCATTAATTTTAGAGACCAACACTTTAAGTTGTTCTTGGCCAAGCCTTTAGGCTACAGTTTCCAATGTCATAGGTGAACCCCCAAACTATCTCTGGCCCAGAGGCCATGCCCTCAGGTCAGCAAGGTGCTGAATCTCACTACAATTATGTGTGTTAGAAAAAAAAAATATACTATGATTTTACCTGTAATCAAAATTATCAGAATACATACTAATTAAAACACACAGTATAAAATGTTATTTTACTCATGGCTGTAAACCTATACTTAAAAGTACATTTTCTAAAATTATAGACTCTATACTGTTTTCATTTTATTATTTTGTATAAAACAATGATTACAAAAAATGACTTTGGGTTGCAGCCCTTTTTGAACAAAATTTCTAAAAATTAGTTATTAATATTGCTTGATATTTTTTATGAATAGCGCGCACAATTTTTAGATTACACTTAGCATATTTGTTACTATATGTACTAGGCTTAATGTATACTTGTCTTGTATATTTTATTTTTTCCCTTATTAAAATAGATTTTTTTAAATTTTTGAAGTGTTTGCTTGATTTTCAAATCTCATGCTTTTTATTTATTTTATCTATTTATTTATTTATTTATTGTGAATAAAGTCATATTTTCTATCCATGTATATACTTGTTCAAGTTCCCTTTTGATAACATATAGTTGCCTCTCACTCAACTCTTAGATCCTCCCCATCTCCCCCTCCTGTCCGTTGTGTCTATGAATAGATTAAAAACAGGCTTCAATGAGATCATGATAAAATATAACAAAATATAACACAATAAAACAAAAATTATCACATTAAAGTCCGACAAGGTAAACCAACATGAAGAAAATAGTCCAAGCTTATGGCTCAGAGACCCACTCATTTACACAATTAGGAGCCCCATAGAGGCACTAAATGAAAGCTGTAATATGTATGCATAGCACCTGGTGCAGACTTGCATACGGCCTATGTTTGCGATTTCAGTCTGCAAATTTGTAAGAGCTTTGCTCAGTTGATTTAGAAAACCTTGTTCTCCTGGGGTCCTCCATACCCTCTGGCTCTTATGTTCTTTCTCCATCCTCTTTGAGGGTTTCCCTGAGCTCTATGGGGAAGATTTGGTGGGAATATTCTATTTAGAGTTTATTATTCCAAGATCTCTCTCTGTCTCTCTGTCTCTCTGTCTCTCTCTTTCTCTCTCTCCCTCTTGTTCTCTAATGTCTGGCTATGTGTCTCTATATTTCTATATTTCTTCCTATCTTCAGTAGGATAGCTGAATAGGGCACTGACCTATGAATATAGTAGAATATCATTAGGAGTCACTTTATCACTACTTTAAAAAAAATCAGTAGCATTTGCTTTTACTTTAGGTCTCTGGGCTATCTACTTTGTGGTTCTGTGTGGTTTTAGGATATTCAAAGAAGGTTGGATATGGGTTCTTTATTCTGGAGTGAGTCTTAAGTCAAAGCAGACATTGGTTTGTTACTGTCACAAGTTTTTGCCACCATTGCTTTATCATATTCTGCAGACAGGACAGCAAAAGTTTTGTGGCTGGGTTGGTGCCTATGTTTTTTCTTTTGGTATCTTGTAGAATACATTCCTATACCAAGTAGAGCAGAACATAGGGATGAAGGTTCTCCATAGGTACCAGTTAGACCTCTCCATGTTCAATGAATTGCATGGGTGTTATCTGCAGCCATGAGGCCTTGTAGCACTTTTTGAATAGCAATCTATTTTCTTGGCAACATTTTGGGTTTTCTTATAAATATTTAAAATTGTTTTTTTTTATTTATAAAATAGTCTTTTTTTATCCATATATCCTCTTGCTCCTCCTTCATTCCCTCTTCCCAATCTCTTCTAGTCAGCCTTCAGCCTCTCCCCTCAGCTCAGCATTGTGCATCTCCTCCAAGCATGTCTGATTTCTTCATCCTATTTTCAAGACTGGATTAGGCTCAGAGGCTACAACACATGCACAGAAACACAGTCTGGTCCCACCTCTCGAGGTTCCACATACTGCCCATGTCAGTGAGTAGTCGCCTACCATGGAGGGCCTAGCTCCTTTTCCCAATGGTTCCCCAGTGGCTGTTCTTGGTCAGTGAGCTCCCCAGAGCTCCAGCCAGCCATCACTGTGGAAATGTTCCTCATAATTCCTATCCTCTTTCTCATACAGATTCTCCTCCCCGGCTAAGCAATGTTACAAACAGAAAAGGAGATAAATCAATGCCAATAAATAGTAGATAAAAAAGAAAATAATCCAAAAAATCCAAAGTTATATTACATTGCCCCAAACCATTTATTCAGCAAGTTACATCTATGGTAGATATGAAGGATATAAAAATAACTTTTTTGTTTCATGTCAGGATATATTGAGTGACAAGTTTTCTGGCAGTACAACCTGAAATTTTAGGGTCTCCAAATCTGACAGATCTTTATTAACATCTCCTTCTTTTTAGTTAGAAAAACTACAAACTAAACAACAAAAATACATATTCTCTCCTATATTCTCTCTTAAAGCACTCACAAGCATTTATCTTCTTTATACTATGGCAGGGGTATTTTTACTTTTTCTGGTGTCAGTGCTTTTGAACAGATGCTATTTAACTACTACTAGCTTTAACAAATTTCTACAGAAAATAAATAAACTTGAAGATTTACATGAAGAAGTCAAACCTAATCTTATTTTCATGTTTTATGCAATTCAGTGAAATAAACTAAAAAACAAAATAATAAAAAATAATAATAAAGAAGTTGGTAAACATGGCTGGCTTTGACACTGATATACACTTGTATGTATCTATACATAGAAAAATAGAATTCTTCCAAGCATAATAAAATCACTTATTAAAAATGGAGAATTCATTTTATCAGTATGTAAAAAATTAGATGCATAAACAGAAAGTAAACAACATAGAAGAAAACTTGTATACAGATAGATATTACTAATATCAAAAACATAGTTATCTCCTTTTCAAGTGGACCAGCTCATTCTAAGTTTTTTGTATGAAAATTAATGGAGAATGTCCAGAGAGTATCTGGAGGGATGGGAATGAGAGTATTTTACTATAGCAGTTATTGAAAATATATTTAAACAAAATGTGTGGTGCAGATATCTGGAGAGTTAATCAATGGTGCTGTGTAGGGAACCAAGCAGAGACAAACAATAGTGACTAAAGACAGAGCTCTTTTGTCATATCAATTAAGAAGAGATGGATTCATTTAATATGTAACTGATATTCAGGGTAGCTGGGAGAAAAAAATCTAAAGCAGCCATTTATATAAAAATGTGTTGAATAAGAGTAGCTTTTACTTTTATGAAACATGATACTCATATAATTACTATAATACAGTGAAAGATATATTATACTCCGAACAGAGAAGTATATTTGAGCAAAAACTAAAGAAATCAGAGAGCAGGGATGAACTAATGTCTTCACCCAGATGCACTATAGTTTAACACAGTGTTGGTGAGCTAAATTAAAGGACAAATACCAGCTTATTAGATTTTGATATAACATACTACACACTAGTTTCTTTAATATATATCTACTTCATAACAGTCAATAAGAAAAAGCCATCACTCCATTATGAAAAAGGGGAAAAGAGATTGTCATAAAAATATTAATTTAAATATGTGGAAGTTGTTCAAGACTAGAAATAATAAAAGCTAGCCAAATTATAAAATACAATTTGTCTTTATAAGAAGAATTCCTGACCTCATCTGTCATATGCTGCGGTGAATCAGAGGAGATATCTACCCCTCCCTCATTCCTTACTACCTGTAGCAGGTGGAAGATCTGACCCTGAGGTCAGGGAAACTGATGAGCTAGCCCAGCTTCTCACTGCCAGCAGCACTCAGAAAACAGGCCCTACACCTGGGCAAATCCATAGAGCTGACTGTGCTGGTGATGGTGCAGGTTAGCCAAACCAGAAGGCATAAGTGTAGGAGAGCTAATTCTACCTCTTACCTGTCATGCAGCATGGGTCAGGAGTAATGCTTCTGCTTGTTCCTTGCCCTTTGCTGCCTATAGCACTCAGGAGAGCAGGCCCTGCCCTTCACCTGTGCACTATAGTAGTGCTGACCTGGCTGGTGGAAACACAGGTGAGCCTACCTTGAGTTTGTGAGAGTAGGAGAGCTGACCATGTACCTCTTGTCTGCCATGTGATGATGAGAAAGTGGGAAAGACGTTCTCCTCCCATCTCAAATGTTGCCATCTGTGGTAGAAGGCCCTGCCTTCACCAGATGCAGAACTAGGGAGATGGGTGCCCTGCATCTTGTGTGGACAGTAGTGCTCTCTTTATTAATAAAGTGTGGGTGAGCTGGCCCTGATACTGTGAGAAAGACTATGACACACCCCTCATATATCATATGGTATTATGGAAAAGGATCTGAAGCCCCGCTCTCATGTCTGTAATGGCCTGTCTTATTTGGGACAAAAGGGGTCTGAGAGACTGAGACCCACCTGCCCCTCATCTACCATATGATGGTATGGGCAAGGAAGAGAAACTTTACCCCCATGTCCTTAGAGACCTATGGTGGAAGAGCTGTTTGTAAGGTCAATAGTGTAAGAGAGGTACTGCTTCTCAACAGCTACAGCACTAGGCAGAGTGATGTCTACACCTTGATTAGACAACACAGTAATGCTGGCCCTAGTGGTATTGGTGTGGGCAAGACATGAGCAGAACATGAAAGCAAGAGAATTTGCTGTGACCTTGCTTCTTCATATGTAGCATAAGCTAGCTGTGTCAGTAATGGAAACCTCACTCTAGTGTTGATGGTGAATGGGAGCTGGTGGGATGACCAACACAGCAACAATCCAAATCTAGAACCAGAGTTATGAATTGGCACAACCCATCATCTATCCTATGTATGGTCTGCTGGAGCATGTAAAGGTGCTGGTTATGTAGACACAATGTTACAGGAGCTCTTTGACCCAGGGTAACAACAGGATATCCAAAAGTACTAGTCCAATGAAGGCCTGTGTTGACGATGTACTAAAAACCAGAGACGTCAAACCAGACCACTGACTCAAGGCAATGAATAGTTGCAGGTAACAATATATAGACTAAAGGACTGTGTGTCTCACTGTGTCATACTGCAGCTTCAACAACAAAATTTTTCTTTTCTTTCTCTTTTCTTTTAATTTTAACTCATTTTATTCAGGGAGGAAAATGTTATAGGGTAGAAGCCAGATAGGAAAGGACAGGGAGATGAGGGGAATTGAGATGCCTGAGGTGAAATTCACAAAGAATCAGTACAAAGCTAAATTTGAAAAGAAGGAGGAGAAAGAGAAAGATGAAAAGGAAAAGGTGGAGAAGGAGGAAGAGGAAGAGGAGGAGGAGAGTCAGTCCCAGGCACTTCAGAAGCTGCAGTTACCATTTAGATATAGCCAAGTCCAAGAACGACACTACAAACCACAAATTCTGGAAACAGCACAGAAATGGCATCAAGAAACTCTTGTCTAAAGGTAGGAATTTCTATTGATCCCAAGTTCCTGAGCAATGAACACTTCATCAAAAAGACCTAAAGAAGATGCATGCAAACAATGTGAAAGCAAAGAGTGCACATGCAGAGGCCAACAAGGTCTCTCAAAGCCCAAGGGGGTTAAGCTCAAGATGCCAAAGGCCCCAGCTTATCCTACTGAGTTTATCTTGCACATGTACAAAATACCTTATTATTGTAATAGAGCCTTTGATATTGAAAGACTGGCAGTAGTGTTTATTTTACATAAGCAATTTGCAACCACTGATATACATTTTGAAATAAATAATTTTTAAGTAAGTAAGATTCATATACTTAAAATTTTAAAAATGTTATAAAGACGTGTGTACATATGTATACACATTATATAAACATTCTTTCAGGTATGTATACACACACACACACACACACACACACACACACACACACACACACACACAGGGCAGACAGTAGCAGGTAGCTGCCTGAAGTTATCTTTGGTACCAAAGAAAAGTTTGTAAAAGAAGTGAATACCATTAACAGGGAAATGTTTTCTCCCTATATGCCTTCCCTACACGTTGAACTTTTATTTTGTGTGTCAACCATTCAAAAATATTTTCTAGATTTTAAAAAATGTAAGTCATTAAAGTAGACTGGTTTGGAATCTAGAATCTGAAACAATAATTGCTTTTTTCAGGGCCAGTTTTTAATGGCAAATGTGCACTGTTTCCAACTAACTTACAAGTTCCCTGGAAAGAGCACTAAGAAGGGTGTGGGAACACCTTGAGGAGGACACAAGGGAAGACAGCAATTTCCTTAGACCTATTTGCAGGAGGCCACTCAGGAAATAAATATGAGAAGACAATTGGAATAAAAAATGATCCTGATCCTGAGGAAGCAGAAAAAGCTGTTATAAGTTATGCAAATATTTTAAAGATTTAGCAAGTGCTTGGAACTTCAAATTAAAGCCCCATGGATCATAAAATTACAAACTGAGAAATTCTGGGAAAACAGTACAAAAATAACAATTATAGTTATTTAAATTGAAATATGGCTGAGTAATACAATTGAAGCAATTGTCTAAACCAGTACTCTAACCTGATAGTCAGAAAATAACTCTAGAACTCCAAATAAGGTTCAAGTCTTGTCCACAGACCCAATCCTGCACTTCCATCAATAGCACTGGATGAGTCACTGAAACGCTTACTACCCCATTTTCCTCAGAGTTCAACAGACATAGTCATTTCTTTTCCAGGAGTTTGGTGGGTTTGGGGGTGTTTGGGGAGTATGTCTTACCAAAGCAGGACATGTAAAATGTACTGAAGTGTGGTCTGCAGCTAGACTCTCCTACATGGCTGACAGCAGAGAATGTGGATGCAGAGTGCATCCACGCACATGCTGGCTTTAGCACTGACAATTGTTAAGACATAATTAATTTCATTCTATGACTTGCTCCTTCTCACTGAAAAGATAATGATAGTGACCTACTGTTGCTACAAAACATATTACCACAAACTTGGCAGTACAAACAACAGGAGTTTATAAGCTTAAAATTCTTTTCTAAGGTCAGAAATCCACTCGTTCCTGACTGAATTTGTAATAGTATTCTGCTCAGAGCTTGTAATGCATCTCAGATGTATAATCCTGGCTTCAATAACCAGGGCACCCGGTCTGAACCTCAGTACTGAATGCAAACAAGAATAAAGAGTGCTAAGTATAATTTGATTAAGTATTTGAAGATTCTATAGGTAGTTAACTTATTTAACAACATATTTATTTATTTTGTTTATTAACCCTTATTTTTTTCTTATGAATAAAGTCATATTATATTTTTTATTTATGTATATCCTTGTTCAAGCTCCCTTCCTCTTCCCACCCCTTCCAGTCACTCTTTCTTCTCCACATCTCTTTATCTCCTCCCCAGCCAGGGCAGGAGGTCCCAAGGTAACAGAAATAATAAGAAATACATCTAGGTTTAGTTTTCTTTTTCTGATAAATTGAAAATTGAGCTCCAAGATTACAGATATTCAGAGAAAACAGAAATTTAGGGTAGAGATAATTACTTACTAATGAAAGATTTTTCTAAAATTTGGTATGTGATTATAGTTTTATGTTTATTTACCACCTTATATTATTATCACTGTGTGACAGTTATTGGCCTGGGCCCTTTGATGCATCACACAACAGGTTAATGCTACAAATTTTGTTCTATTACTAACTTCATTTTACAAATGGGAACATTGAGGCTGAGCCATTAACTGACTTTATTTGTGACAAATGAACTATAGCTGACTAGGGAAAATCAATTCATTTAGGTCTCCAATCCAATATGTTCCAGAATTAAAACTATACCAAATACCAATAAGTCAAAAAAAAAAAAAAAAGGAAGGGGGATGCTTAACTGGAGTTAAGAGCGCTTACTGCCCTTGCAGACTACACTGGTTCAATTCCCAGTACCCAAAGGATGGCTCAAGGCTGCAGTAACTTCAGTTCAAGAATTTGATGCCCTCTTCTGACATCTGCAGGCACTACATGCATGTCCTGAAATAATGCATTTATCTGGTTTATTCTTTATCAATAAACAATAGAGTGTCAGATATTGGGGTAAGAACCTGAACAGCAGAGAAATGGTAAAGAAGTCACCAATGACCTCCTGTCTATTCTATTCCTTCATCTAAATGGTTGACATCCTCTCTCAACCCCACCTATTTCCTGTCTCCTGTCTCTCAGTCCTCCAAACCATCTATGGTGAATTTTGGACAGCTACTGGTTAACTCTACCCTTTACCTTAAAGTCAATTTTATTAACAGAATGCATTCAAAATATCCCACGACAATGGACATAAATGCAGACAATACAAATATACATAAAATCAAATTTAAAACTAAATTCTTAATAAACTGTGCTCAGTTTAGGCAGATTAAACAAACCTCCATAGCATGGGTGGATTAAATAGTATTTGTTTCTTAGTTACTGTAGTTATGAAGTCTTAAATAATGATACTAGTAGATTCAGTACTGACAGTGTGTTTCCTTAGATAGTCATATACTAACAATGTCCTAGTGTCAGTCAGTGAAGAGAAAGAAAGGGGGAGGCTAGCAGGGAAAATGACAGAGATAAAGAGCAATATAGAGAGACAAAGATGGAGAGACAAAAAGGATATCTCTCTCATGGAGACACTAATTTCAGTCATGATTGTTTTGCCATCACCACCTAATTACCACCAAAGACTGTGCCTTCAAAATTCAACATGTCTTAGTTTCTTTTCCTGTTATCTTAATAAAATACGCTGACAGAAACAATTAAATATGGAAAATGTTTATTTCAGTATACCTGGAGATTATAGTCCCTTATGCATAAATGCTTGAGACATCTGCTCACATTGCAAAGAACCTATGCTTGTTCTCATCTCCCTCTCTCCTTTCCTTATATAGCTCAGTATCTAATCTGGTGAATGATGGTACCTACAGTGGACGGGTCTCCCATCTTCATGTAATCAAGGGAATTCCACAGGCATAAGCAGAGGTCCATCTCTTAGGCAATTCTAGATTTTAACATATTGACAGCTGAGATTGGCTACCAAAACTCTATTCCTTGCCCATTTGATACCAATTTAAATCATAACCTTTAGTCCCTTATCTTCCAATTCTTATGTTTATCATGTAAATCAAAATATAATCCAACTTTTGTAGTCCCCATAGTTTTATCAATTTCAAAAGTTTGGAAGTCTGAACTAGCTGTCTCATCTAAGATACAAGGCAGTCTCTGAAGTGTGAGATTCTGTAAGATCAAAATAAATTACAGTTTTTAAACATACTGTAGTATAGAACAAATCATCCTGTTTCAAATGGGTTAATATAAGTAGAGAACAGAACCAAAGTAAGAACAAAACTCAGTGGGGAAAGGCCAAATTCTGCATCTCCATGTTCAGCATCTTAGGGTCATGATTAATAAATTAACTAGATGCCAAAGAGATTATCTATATTACCCCTATATCTCTGCTTCCTTTACCACAGCCTCTGCTTGTAGTCAGCTCTACTCTATGCATGAAGCTTTCCTCCATAGGTATCAAACAGATCTGGCATTTACAACATCTTTTGCATCTCTGCTGCAATTTAGAGTTTTCCTTCACAGCTTTACACAATGGCCACTCAAAGCCTACTTCAACTCTGCCATTCATTGTCATACCCAAATTAAACTATGAAAACATGAGAAAACTGTATGATTTAACATTCACTGTGAAACTAGTCCTACCTAGATGATACTTCCATGTTCTGTTGCCAACTTGAGGTGTAAAGACCACCTCTGAGATCTCAAGAGTATCACCTTCTGCAAGTTGACCAGGGAAAACACTGTTCCAGGTGTTTCCTTCTAAGAATCAGGTCATTTCTTCAGCAATAGTCTTTGTTTCAGTTTAATTAGTCTTCCATCAATGAATTTAAATCTCCACGAAAAAAATCATCTCTCATGGGTACAATTTTGTCTCCATGTATCTTTTCCTATTGTCCCAGCGTAGCCCTCCAGTTACCCTTCTCTCTCTCCATCTCCCTCCCTCTCTCCAATTACTTCTGTTTTCTTAGCCTACCTGTCCAAACACTATCCTCTCTTGAAGTTTATTTCATTTAAATTCAACTTCAGTGAGTGACTCAGCACATGGGAAAAGTGAAACCTGATACTCAGGAAAAATATTATACAAGTGGTAGACTATTTCCAAAACTCCACTTCCAGTTTTGACCTTCACTGTCTACTGTTTTCTCAGCATTCTAGTCTTCCAAACTTCCTGGAGAACAGCTGATTAAGCTTCTTAGCCAGCCAGCTACAGCATTTGAGCCCAAAGTCACAAACTATTTTAATTATGAATAGGACCTGAGAACCTTGGGATTAGTGAGCACTGGCTCCACTTAGAGGCAGCAAAGTTGTATAGTAGTTTCCCCTTCTGCTGTTTTGATAACATCACCTGCCAAATGTGTCTCAAGAGAAAAACAGTTTAGCTCAACTCCCAGTTCAAGGTGTCACAACAGTATGATCTTAAGACAACTGGACATATTGCATCACCAGCTAACGTGCATAGTGCGACAGATACTTCAGGTCATGTTCTTCCTTTCTCCATTTAGTCAAGGAAGTCACGCACAGTGGGACATTCCTCCCACTTCAATATCATCAATTTAACTAGTCACAAACATTCCCAGGGGCCCAATTCCCCGGCAGCATTTCTAGATCTCACAAAGTTGACAACTGAGATTAATCACCTTAATATCAAGAAAGAAATATTCAGTTTTTAGGAAAAAATTAATAAACTTTCTGAATTTTCTCATTTGATTTTTACTTATTTTTGCTTTGTTTATAAAGCCAATATTATTTTCCTTGTAATGCTAAATCTGTAATATATTAACAGGTCTATTAAGGAAAAGCTTGACATGATGTATGTCTCTATCAACAATGCTTGAAAAATGTGCAGTTATCCACTTTTAAAAACCTTCTTAACCACCGAGTCTGTAAAGAACTTAGTATGTAAATATTCATCAAGGGTATATGTGAAGCTCCTTTAATATACAATGTTCCCCAAATCATTTGCACAAGCGTCAGTCACTTTTATTTTCTTTTTCTAGAAACCTAACAACATTCTAAGGATAAGAATGCCTGTAGAAAGCAATTTGGGAAATACTATTTTTGTATGATGTATAGATCATTTTTAGTACTTTGGGCACATATTTGTAGAAGCTGTAAAACCATAGACTGGATCATATGTGATTAGTAAAGGTCCCTTAGCACTTTATGTTCAGGAGAAAAATTAATAAGAGCATTTTATCCTTTTCCCCTTTCTTTCTTTGATTTTTCAATTTGTGCAATCTTTTATACATTTTCTATATTTCACCTGTTAAAGAGCCGTGTACATATATACAGCCCTGTATAACTGGAAGAACTGTGAGATGAATTTGTAATGAAAATTTAAATGCAAATGTAATTGAGGGTGAGTACTTGAAATCCTCAGAAGGGCTTGTTTGTAGATGGTCATTCTCAATAGACAGGAAGAAAGACAACTACACACACACACACACACACACACACACACACACACAGTGAGTGCAGCTGTATTTAAGACTATATACCATCTTCTAATTGAAAGTAAGATGGCTTAGGGGGGTTAAATTGGCAACACCTTTTAAATGTGGTATACTATTTAATAAAGAGTGACTTTCATAGTCTTCATTACTTCATTTGTTTGGTTATACACTATCCATTTTGATAGAATTTTATGCCTACTTGAGTATAAAAAGCAAAACAAAATGAAAAACAACAAAACTTTTCTTTAAAAGGTATGTGTTTAGTAGCCTGCATTTTATAAGAAAATGTTAAAATATTGGCATGCTTTTTAATATCATATTATTAGTAAGGTGGAAATAGTAAATACAATTAGAAACAAATATTTTTGTCCTATTTTCTCTGATTGACTATCTTATGTAGAACAGGTCCAGGCTCTGCATTTTAAAATTTGCCATATCCTTAGAAATAATCTCTTAAAAGTGACTTGTCATTTCACAATTGAGAGTACTCCTTTGTAAAGCACATGTCACAGCATGAATGCACTTTCAGAGTTAAATTATAGTGATACACAAGAAAGCAGAGTTATGATTGTGTAGAATGAATTTACAACTCTGAACAATACTATTCCAACAGGGGTGGTTTTAAGCATGAAAGTACACAGTAAATAAATGAATCTTCTTTCCCTTGGCAAATAACTTTTAAACATGTGTTGTTACCCTTTGACGCAACAAGAGAAACATTGTTTTTGTGGTTGAAGTTTTGCCCATGATACATATTATCCCTCCCTAGCAGCCATTTGGTGTTAGCTTTTCGTTGTTTTGCATGGCCTTCCATCATTGTTTTTTCTTCAAAAACCAGAATGATAGTAGAAGTTGAGGTTCTGAGGACACGAGGAAGAAAATGGAGAGGAGGTTTCCTGATTGTCTCCTTTCAGCATCTAATCTTCAGATGCTGAATAGACTGAATGCTTTCTTCACTTTGTATAGACATGTATTTTCTTCCCCCAACCTCCTTCCCTAATGGGGGCTGGGAGTGGGCACAGAATCCTGCTTTATTTTGGTACTTGGTACTGTAGAAATTGAATCTACAGTAGGCAATCATTCTAACAGAAACCAGAGGAGACGGCACAATTGTAAGCCAGAGGCTGTATTTTGGTTCAATCACTTTCAGTGCAAAATAAGCCCATTTATTTCAGTTTTGGTGAGGAGCAGCGAAATTTGATCCACCTGAGTGATGTGTGAAGAATCTGCTCTTCCCTCTGTTTCTCTGCCATGTCCCCAAACTTCTCCCTTTTTCTCATGTGAAACAGATGTCCTCTGTATAGGCCTCCCACTTGCTTTTGCCCTTTTCTTACTGGGAACAGATGAGCCCACAACCTTCCTCCACAGTCCTGAGCTTACTGATTTTTCAGACAGAAAAACGGAGCAGTAGCCTGCCTTGGCTGCCTAGGGTCTGGCTCTTGACTAAATAGGGACTTCTGAGAAACCGCAACACTTTTTGGCAGGGTTGGTTTTCACCCAGTTTGCGGCTTTAAGAGTCACTTTGTGAAATCTCTTAACTTCTTTTCCTGGCAGTCTAGAAGTGCAGAGGACTCCTTTGCATGATTAACTATAAAACAAATCCTGGAATCAACACTTCTCAGACATCATGTGTGCTCCTCTAACCTTAGAGTTTCTATCATGTGGGGAGAAGGTTCAAGCAAAATAGGAACTTAGCAGAGGGTGGCAGGTACCAGGGTGTGGCTGCAGCTGTCTCGCTTTCTCTTCCAGCAGAAGGAGCCACCTTCCAAGGGGCGGGGGGGGGGGTGAATGGGAGGGGGAATTCAGATTGGAGGAAGCAATAAGAAGAGGGAGGGCAGGGGGGCGGGCGCCAAGGGAGCCCAGAGCCAGCCTGCTAGGCTCAGTCTCACAGGCGCGCTCGCCCGCCCGCGCGCCGCCACTGTTTGTACACAGTGCGCTCTTGGCTTCAGGCTCGCTCCCCTCCAGCTCACGCTTCATTGTTCTCCAAGTCAGAAGCCCCGCAGCCGCCGCGGCAGCAGCGTGAGCAGGAGTCACTGCTGCCTGCTTCGCCTGCGGTGCGCACTCCGAAGTCTGGGAGCCAAGAATCCAGGGAACCAGCACTCCGCCCGCCCGCTGCGCCTAGACCAGGACCCACCCGCAGCGCCCGCTGATCTCCAGTTTCCAGAGCATCCACCTCCGCGCACCCCAGCGCAGGGAAGCAGTTGGGGGGGGGCATCCTTTCTCTTGGGGCCATCACTCTTTATCCCAAGAATTTGTTTGAGGAAGCGCTGCTGGAGAAAGACGTCCTCTTGATTCTCTGACAGGGGCGGGGTCTACTTCTGTCCTGCAGGGCCATCTCGCCTACAGTGCCCTCCACAATGACCCCGGACCTGCCCGGGTCACATTTGCGAGACGGAATCATGAAGCGCTTGGTAGCTGCCTGGCTTTTGGTTGGACTCAGCCTCGGTGTGCCCCAGTTCGACAAAGGTGAGGTGGCTGGGCAGGGGTCGCTGGATGCGGGACGAACGGCGAGTGCCTTTGGAAATGGCACTCAAGAGACCACAGAGGGTCTTCAGTGCGTGCCTGGCTGAGGGAGCCCCAAGAAAGAGGCAACGCACCCTGGATACCCCGAGAAAGTGCTAGCAAAGTCCGAGTGTAGTGCCCCAGGCTGAGTAGAGAAGAGGGTGCGATCTAGAAAACAAGATTGAGGGTGGGGAGGGGTGTTCTTCCTGGGCTTCCTTTGCCATTGATTTTCTGGCTACCAAGTGTGAATATTGTTGGCCGATGGCAGTAGATAGGGTTTATGAGACCAGGCAGTACCAAGTGTGACAAGTGTGCGGGGCCATAGTCTTGTTGGTGCTTCAACAGCCTGGATAACCGCAAGGCAGTAGGCTGGTTGCAGTGCTCTGGCGCAGGGCGGGGGTAAGGGGGTCTGCCAACCTGGACCTGATAGAGTTTGCGCTGCTAGTGACATGGAGAGAGGTCTACTAACTCCCTCGCTTCCTTTCTCCCCCTTCCTCCTCCTGGGCGCGTGACTTCAATTACAACTCAACAACTCGCCTCTCTTCTAACCCCCAGGGGGCCTGAGCATTACTGTGTACTTCCTCTGGGTAAGACCATAACTCTTGGTAATAGACAGTTATAAGGTGCAAACTAACCGTCATGTATCCCCATCCCAGGAGCACAAAAGTTGTTCAGGTTGGTCTGCCTGTGCCTTTCATAGCTGGCTTGTAAACAGGAAACAAGCAAATAAAATCAAACATTTAAAAAAAATGCAGGACTTCAGAGTGTCCCCTGCTGAGTTGTTTGGGTGACTTTCAGATCTTCTGAGTGATTAGGCTTTGTAAATACAAAACCTCATCAGAACCTTACCAGCAGGCACTGAATATAAGCCAGGAACCCACGGAGAAAGGGGGGGGGTCCCAGTATATTAGGTGACTCTGCCCTTTCTGCGTTCACAGAGGCAGGTGGCGGTTCTGATAGATCCCTATGTAAGAGAATCCTCCACAGACAGCATTAAGTGGAGAGCTACGTACACTACAAGGATTTAAAATGCTATGGCTCTAGAAGTATTTGGAATAAAATGCGTTGACTCGAATCCATTTGAGATTAGAGTAGGCATTGTATGGATACAGACATGCACCTCTGATGTGCTTTAGAGGATAGGCTAATAGGGAACCTTTCTCCAGAAAGCTGCGTTGGGGGCGAGGTGCTCTCCTAGTCCTCTCTTCCGGACTTAGGGGTGGCTAGTTCAGGCTTCTGAGCTCCCTAGAATGTGGCTGTTTCTCCCGGGGTGTAGGAGTAAGTGTGCAGATCTGTCTGCTTCTCTTTTCCAAAACGCCCAGATAGTTACCTCTTAGAGGCAGCCACTCCAGTGAAGGTTAGCATAAGGAAATAATTCTGGAGTAGGTCGTCAATACTCCAGTGGTAAGAAAAAGAAAAGACTTCCAAACCTGATATTTTCCATTTCTTGAATTTATTTTTCATCTGGATTCTTTCTGCACTTTAATGCCTTGGCTGTAAAAGCTGAAGGCAGTCCTCTCTCCTCCTTCTATCCCCGCCTCCGTTCCCATCGCAAACAGGACCACACACGACCACACACACACACACACACACACACACACACACACACACACACCACATGCTCTCACACACACACACACACACTCACAGGCACTTACACCTTCTCTCTGCCACTATCTGACCCATATCAGAGATGGTAGGAATGCTAAAGGACCTAATGCGTGGCAGTGCTTGCAGGAAGGCTTCCAGTTGCTACAGCTTGGGCAAGACAAAATTGCAGCTGTCCTGAGCTCTTGAAGATTCATACCGAGGGCACAGTTTATGCCACCAGTTATGTGGACCATGGGAATGTTGCCCGGGTTTCCAAAGTGGTCCACGAGACAGAGCTCCGGAAACCTATTTCCTCCATTCTTCAGCAGATTCATCCTTTGTAAGCCACCCTGAGGGTGGAGGGGAGAGCGTCTGGGAAAGAAAGGGACGTTTTGCATTAGCTCTTTCTATTAAACTTGCACCTCTCTAATTTTCTTCTCCCAGACCTCTGCAGAAGTCAGAGCTGAGCTTACCAGATAGTTCAAACAATTAAACTTTTGGAAAACTTACTCAAGCTAGTGTTAACACTGATTTTTACTCTCCTTCTTTCTTACCCCTCCCCCACCACATATCTATAGTTTATCGAACGTCTTATAGGAACTAGTGTTTTTCCCTTTGTGTGGATTCCAATTTATAGGCACTTAGGCTTGGAACTTGATAATGGTAGGTAACTCCTTTTATTTGTAGTCTTATTTTAAAATTAAACCAATGGATCAGTCAGATTGAATATTTTATTAACTCTTAAATTATTCATCATTGAGTATTGCTTTTAAAAAATCCAATAACATTCATACAGTTGCAATGAGCACGTGACATCTTATGCAATCTGTCCCCATGCCTGCAGTTTGAGCCTTGAGTCTTTATGTAAACGGCACAATCTAAAAATTTCTAGATATTCCCTAATTGCTATGAATCATTGGCATTTGCATTCCTATCTTTTAATCAATGGTGATGTTAGTTAATTCTACATGAGAAGAAATTAATACTTGGTAAATCTCACTTTGGATGACACTATGCTTCAGTGATACTAGTCACAATGACTAGTGACGTTTAAGCTGAAATAACAGGTTTCTGTGGAGATTTTATTATTGCACTATGGGTCCTCATCACTTAATTTGCATGACTATTAACTTTGTACTTAAAGAAATAAGTGCTCACATCAGATTCAAAGTGAAACTCTTTAAATTAATTTTACAATATTATGTCAAAGGTAACAGTTAAGTGAACATAAAGTACTCTTCTGTGAGAGTTTAACCAATGCTGGGCTGGGCCAGGCAATGCCAGGATACAGCAGAGCTTTTCCTTTGGTGCTGAGGAAGAGGACATTCTTTCCTAAATTTTTTCTTAAAATTGAAATCTCTTTTGTCTAGAAATATATATGATTTGGGGGAAATGTGAGCAATGAAAATGGGGAAGTAAAATGAAATGTTTTGTTCTTCTTTCCTTGATCTTCAAGTTACAAAGATTTCCCAAACAGGCAGATGCAGTACATTTATGAATACTTCCTTAAATTAAAATGCCTGTGTTTTCATTAAATATCTTAAGAAGAATGTCTACGTAAAATTAGTATCGAGTAGATTCAATGAATATCTTTATAAAGTTGACCTATCCATTTAGGTTATGAATTTTTACTAATTATAGAAATTTAGCAACATACAAGATTAAAATATACATGACTATGGCAAAAGAGCATGCATGGCTCCTAAACACCAACACAAAACATCCTTAATGGGTTTTAGCCCCTAAATTACTCTAAACTCTTTCTTCCTTCCAGTTATTATAATAACATTGTTAATTGGTTAATTTATTTTTGAGATGCCTTGTCCTTCAAATGGATGGCATTAGCTGTATAGGAATCACTTATGTACATTTTTTAAGCCTTTGGAGAGTTTTCTAAAGCCTAAGAAAGTGATGCCTGTATTGTTTATGGTACACACTTGCAGGTGCTATAGCTTTGAGTATGATTTATAGTATAGCAGTTTTATTGTGTCCTTGCCCAAAACAACAAAACAAACAAAAACATGCAGGTTTCTGATCTCAGTTCCAGCCAGAAGCTAATTGTGAAGGGAAGGTTTTATGGGGTGATTTGAAAGGAGGAAAGGGAATGAAGGAAGTGTTGGTAACATTAAAGTCTCAAAATAAATAATAAAAAAGATAAGATGTGAAAAATAAATATTGCAAGTATGCCATTTGTACTAAAACTTCTATCATAGCTGACAATTTACTCTTTTTATTAGCTAAATAGTTTGAAATTTTGCACATTTATGTAAAACTATAAAACCAGCCATGTCATTCTTGTTATTGAGTCTTTAGCTATGTTTTGAGGAAGATATCAAGTATCTTCCTATTTTGTGCTTTTTCACAGCCTGGGTGATGGCAGTCATAGCTTCCCTAGTCTAAGTAAATGCATTTATGAACAAAATCAAAGGAATGCCGTTGTGAAGTGGAATAATTAGTAAAATGTTTTTGATGGTTACTGGGGATGATAGAAATCACCACTTAATTACTCCTGAATGGATGTATAAAATTCCAGGATTTGCGTAAGGGAAAAGACTGAAATCCCTGTACCCTCACCAGCAGGTGTCAGAATAATCAATAGAGATATTTTTAAAGCTCTTTGAAAGAAGCTAAAGAGGTAAATAAAAATACTAATCTGCAAGTCTAGATAAAATGCTATTTTATATGAAACTGATGCTAGCTCTCATCTGTCCCCAAGAAACACAGAAGAGATGAGTTGTCAGGACTGACAGTTGTAACTTAGCTTAGAGACACAGGTGCCACAACCAAGATTCATACTCTTTGGGATACGGATACTCATTACTTTTTCAAGGTGTTAGTGCCTTTCAAGGAAATAGACATAGAATGTGGATGGACTTGTGGTCTAACAGTTATTTCTGGCATTTCTAGCATGAAGATTCTTCACCATGCCTACTCTATTCACTGTATATGTTCTGTTATACTGATTTACATATATTTACACTTTCATCTGTATCTCTGTACACATCTGCTTGTGTGGAAAATTTGGAGTGCCTATCTGTTTTCAATAGAGATGGTTGTGTAGCATTGGCAATTCTCTAAGTAATATAAATCATGGGGACAACTGGAGCTAAATACAGACAGATTAATCTTTGTCTTTATCCATTTCAGACAGTTATTGATGTATTTACATGTCTATTATGTAGCAATCTGTATAAGTTCCTCAAAATCATTTTTAATTTATATTTATCAAACATTTGTTTCCTTTTATCTGTTGGTATGTCCCTTAGGTTTGTATTACAGATTCACCATTATAATCTTGCTATGAGTTATCTCAAGATTTTATGTGGTCATCCACATGCCAAATCTATTTTCAGTGGCATTCTTTCTGTGTTCACATTTTGTAAAGTAAAAAGGAAAATCTTCAATTCTGTCTTTCTCATTTTCCTATTTTCTTCTCCCTCCCACCTCTTCTGTGGGTTGTATCTAGGAAACAGGATCCAGTATAAGATCAATTTGACATTTGTCATCATTAAAAGATTTTAAATTTACAAAACACTATGAATTTGTCATTTTTTTCTTCTTGGAGGAAGAAAAATAAAAATAAGAACACAGTGTTCTCTTTCCCAATCCTTGATGTTTAGAACAGTGAAAAATCAATTAGGGTCTGAATTGAAGAACAACTGTAGGGTTTTATTTCTCACTTTGATCACTAAGTCTTGCCCACAACTATCAACTAGGCAGTTAAATATGTGCAGCTGACAGTGCAGAAGTCACTTGCCCACAGTTCATCCATGTAACACGTAGCTGAAAGCACAGAGTAAAGAACAAGAAACTCTTGACCACATGACTTAGAATTCAAATTTGGCATTTAGATAATATATTATATTTTAAAATATATTGACCTTGACTTTGAAATTCCCTGACTGTCTTTACACTGCATCAGGAAATTGAAAAGAAACATGAAGCCATAGGTTTATTGATATGGTGGGAGGAATTAATGCCATAAAGACATGTACCTGAGAAAGTTTATTATACTAATTGATGCAAACATTGGTTATCAGTCTAGATAAAACTTGATTGCCATATGTTCATCATATGTGGGTATGAAATATTGAAGTATTTATATGTACTACTAATAAAATATTTTTGTTCAACATATTTAAGTTTGGAAACCTGCTTTATTGTGAAGTAGTTAGAAATCTGTGAAATGGACTTGTTATGAAATTTATGTTCTTACTCTGCCATAGATAATGTTGTTCAAACTCATTTGGAGTTTGAACAAGGGTATGCATGGATTAGAAAATATGAATTTATTCATAATACAGGAATAAAAAAGAATAATCAAAAGAAAGTGATAGATAACAGTTTAGCTTTACAGAAAAGTAGTTTCATCTCAGAATTTAGATAAGATAGCTGACAATTACTGAGCTACATTTCAGAGACAATATACTGCAGCTGTGTGTGTCTGTACAAATGTGTGTTAATACAGTGATAGTGACAGTGTTGGGGCTGCCCAGGAGAGTTCTCCTGTGTATCCGAGAACACAGAGGATTTAACGCCAAGAATATTAGTGAGTGCTTCATACACACTAAAGCATTCAGAATGAGATTGTTACTGTTCCGGAATGTTCTAAAATAGTTTTGTGCCATAGTGATCAATCACTTATTTATTTATAAGGGGGAAAGCAGTGAAGGGTCTGGCTTATTTTCTTGTTACGTGAGATGTGCTTAGGTTTAAGGCAATCTTTTAATGGGGTTAGGTGGCTCTGCAGTTCTTAAGGTTTTTGCTTTGTATTTGACAAAGTGGTTTATTTTTAGAATGAAAAAATAATCCCTTAAATCCCCTCCTCCACTGAGCTCACAGTGACTATCTAGATTGTGTTCATACTGGAGATTGTGAGGTCAGCTGTAGTAAAATGGGCTCCTGATATTTTAGCAAGAAAATTCAAAATAATCAAGTGGAAATACTGTATTGGGGTATATTTTTTAAAACAAGTGGATCAATATTTTTTGTCATAAATGTTCATGTCTGTAGTTTGAGTATGTTGGTAATTTACAAATATCTGTTAATCTTTTGCCAACACATTTCTTTAATTTTAATTTCATTATTATATATATGAATATATAGTTGTATTTCTATGTTTTTAATCATGTATTATAAACCATCTTTCTTTGAATGTTTTATAATGACAAACAAAAGTAGCTCATCATTCATGTTCCTTAATATTTATATTTCAAATTCTCATTTCACGTTGATGTTATTTTTACCTTCATGAATTATCATAGCATAGAGGAAAAACAAAACAACAGTAACAAAAACACCAAAATTCTTTTTTAATATTTCTTTAATTGCATGCAGATATCACTTAGACATCACCATATTTAGAAAGTAAATGCACATTTTAAATTTATTATTACTTTTATTTTAAATTTATATATTATATTCTATTATATATATATAATGGACTTGTATATGTATATTTTTTTCTCCATGTATATATGTAAACTATGTGTGTGTTTGGTGCCCACAGAGGCCAGAAGAGGTTGTCAATTCCTCTAGGACTGACTTAGAGTGAATCACTACATGGGTTTTAGGAACTGAACAAAGGTCCTATACGATAATAGCCAGGGCCCTTCACTGCAAAGCCATCTCTTCAACTTCATAAGTACACATGTTAAATAGTGCTGTCTACACACACACACACACACACACACACACACACACACACACACACATATTAGGTCAAAGACAATTTAAGAAACTTTAAAAGTGTATGCTACTCATTCTAGGTAAGCATTTCTTACAATTTGTGTTTTAGAACGAACCTACTTTGAAAGTACTTTTTACCTTTCTGGAAGAGAGAATACTGATTTAAAAATGTACTTTTAATAACAAAAAGGATTTATATGGCTTTTAATGCTTTTTGTAAGTCTTCAATTCAGAGAATTGGGACTACTTACTAACAGATTCCTTTACTGGATACAAAGTTCTGGTGCTCTTTGAAGCTGCAATTTTTTACAAAAAAACACAATGATTTTCAGTCACAATCTTATTTTCTATTCTTTCTTCTTTTTATATGAAGACTGCCATCATGATGCATAAGGATCATAGACAAGTTATCAAGTGTCAATTACTGAGAGGGTTTTGTGAAGTAGGGTAAATAAGTATGAGAGGAATTATACACATTACATTGTTGTAGGTACCAGTTATATTTTCTGTAACTTGACCAGGTGGATTCTGCTATATTTGACAAATGAGTAATGAAATGCATATAAAGATAGCTTCCATGATCACAAATGACTAACTCATTTATAAGTTTATGATATATTACACAGCACAACATAAAGAAAGTAAGACAAACCATATATAAAGGGCCTACTCAAGGAGTAAATGTAGTTTAAGGACACAGACTATGAAAGAAGACATAAAGATATTTTTTATATTTCTATTTCTGACACAAGTGTTTTGGTTGGCTTTTAGAATAAGGAGATAAGAGGATGTTGGATGATGTTTATTTTCCAAAATTATCCCAAAAGCTTACAGTAGTTCTTAGTGTTTTAATGTTTTTCTGTCACCTTCTCCTCCTTAGAGCCTGTCACTAAATCTTGATCCTATCCACTAATTCCTAGCTCTGATGAGATGACTGTCATCTCTCTGTTTTATATAATGGCAAGCAACATCAGTCAGTAGATACTTTCATAAAGTAAAATTATTCAGCTACAAGAATTTTAAGTTTCTCATTCTTTTATCTCACATTCTGCCTTTATTTTCTACTTTATGTACTTTAGTGACTCCATTTGTGGTTACCACAATACTTTTTATTCATATCTATCTTCTTTCTCTCTCTGGTCTATGTACTTCCTCATTTTGGGGGGAAGAGGAGGAATTAGTGTTTAGGAAATTCTGCATTGATTCAGCTGCCCATGTGATCTCACTACTTTTGCTATCATTGAACCTATAAATATAGTCATTTCCAAAGTTCTGTTGGTTGCTAACTGATGCTAAGGTGTTTTCATTCCTTGTATTTTGACTGGCCCTGGAAAACCTATACTGGATTGCCTTACCCAGCCTGAATATCTGAGGAGGAGTTTGGTCTTAAGGCAGTTTGATATGACATGCTTTACAGATGCCCATGGCTGAGGTGGGGGATGCTGCTCTTTCTGACTTGAATATGGAGGAGGGGTGGGTTGAGGAATTGGAGAGTGGGAGGAGGGAAGAGAGCAGAGGCTGTGGTTGAGATGTAAATAAATAAATAAGTACATATATCAGTAAATAAAAAAATACATAAAAGAAAAAAAGAGAGAGACTGTAAAATCCACACTACTCAAGTCCAAGTTTGGCTAAGTTTGAGTGGGCTCTGGAGAGAGATGAAGCAGAAAAGTAGGGCGTGATTAATTAAATTCTGAGTTAATAGAGGTCTTGCACAAAATGCAATATTGAGTGTAATTTTGGCAATTATAAGTTTTATAGTACAACCATGAAAATAGCTATAAAAAAGATGGGAGACAAAATGGAAGAAAAAGACTCAAGACAGCAAGTGGGCAGCTATTAGAAAGTCATATATGTGAGCATTGAAACCAAAATAAATGTGTGATGAGAAAGGGGGAAAAGATGAGAGAAGAGGAAAACTAAGGAATGAGGGGATGTGGCAACATCAGGAAGACATAAAGTAGACACAGCACTAAGGATAAATGATATGATTTTCTTTCTTTTTTATTATCTATTTATCAACATCTATTACTATATAAAAGACACATTTGTATTGGAGGGGCAGAAGGGGGAAATGATTCTGAACAAGAGGACACATGGATAAAAAATATGACTTTATTCCTAATAAAACAGGAGAAAAAATTAAAATTAAAATGTAACTTATTTTTCTTCCTTCCCATACACTACTCTTGCCCATTCTCAAGTGTATGGCCCTCATTTCTATAATTGTTGCTGAATACACATAACACATATGTTAATTTTAATGACAAGTTAATTAACCTGATCTGTCTGTATAATGTTACTTGTATGTGTATGGTTTCAGGGATGACAACTGGTATTAGATATGTAATGGACTTTTATCCCTCTGGAACAGTAAGCCCAAATAAACTCTCTCTTCCATAAAAAAAAAAAAAAAAAGATACAGCATTGAGGATATCTTAAAAGGAGAAACTTTGTAAACACTGCTTCCAATTTAACAATAGCTGTAGTTAGTTTGTTCTTATGTAGGCATATTAAATAATGAAAATAACTGTTCTCTGTGTCTCTTTTCTATAAAATACATGGAACATAAAAAATAAAATTTAAGGCGACTCAAGCCAGGTTAGGCTGAGCTACAGATGAAGAAAGCACACCAGGTCACAGCTAATGCTGACAGATGCACTATGGCCACCACAAATACCTGCTTAGCAACCCTTAAACAGTCAAACCAGAATTTTGCTTGTTTGTTTGTTTTGTGTGTGTATGTTTTAAATCACTTTATTCACCCAACATCTTTCAATGAAATAAGAATGCTTTTGCTTATAGTCCACTAATAAATGAGTAATCCCCTCCTTATCCTTCTGGGTTTGTAAGACGTCACTCAGTGGTACATGTACAAAATGGGGTACTACTAGGCAGTAAGAAAAAAATGATATACTAAAATTTGTAGGCAAATGGATGGATTTGGATGCATGATTTTCAACTCAGTGGCTTTTAGAAAGGAAGGAAACAATATTCTGGAAATGACACTGGAAAACAGGCAATACCACTTTTTCAAATCTGAAAGTTTAGATGAGAAAAAATGTTATGCAGTTGAAAGGAAGGAAAAGCAAATAGGGATTTGGAAGAGAGCTGATTTCCTAGATGCTCTAGGCATTCCTCCTTCCCACAGTCCTTAGTCTACAGATTTGGGATATAAACTTACAATAGTTGATTTAGCAAAGGCTTTATGCATTTATACAAAACAACTTTTCTAAACCTCAAAGAGAGGATTATGTGCTTGGGAAGATAAGACTGTATCCTGAAATCATGATAGTCTAACAGCATCAAATACAGACTTAATATGTTTATACTTAGGAATCATTTCAGTATAAAATAATTAAAGAAATGCCTCAAATCCATGAAAGAATATCTTCTAAATTTAGTGCTCTGCTGGGGGCATAGAGTGAGTTCTGTAGTTGTTCCCTGACCCACTTTAGATTTGAGGTCAGTGTTTAGTTGTCACAGCAAATGCCTTATTTGATTGGTGGCCCGGATTCTTGATCATTTTTAGATCATTTGTCTAAATAATTATTACAGAAAACAATTAACATAATTTCCAGCCTTTTAATAAATTTGCTTAATGTAAAGAAGGATTCCTTTATCCTCAAATTTACATGTTTAAATATTTGTAAACCAAAATGTTTTTTTGTTTTATTATCTGGAATGCTGTAATTGGACTTATTTTCTTTCCTAACATAGTTCTTGTAAGCCATTAATTTTACCATCTTAGCTGTTTTATTTTAAATTATTCCATTATCCTACATATTTGTACACAAGCTTGCCAATTTCAAGAGAAGATTTTAATTTTAGTTTTACTTAAAGCACTACAATACACACTGTTCTTAATCTCTACAAATTTGAAACAGCTAACTTCTAGTATGTTTTCTGCAATTTGTTTACTTGATTTTTCTGGGAGGTGACTTATTTCTAGATAATATAAAGGTAGGCACCCTTTTCATATCTGTATCTTATACACTTGACCTCACTGCAGTTTTACCTACTGGTTTGAATTTTGTACCTGGTGTATTTATTACTGATTTGTGATGTGGTCTCTCCTGCCATGAATGTTGGAGAATGAGACTCATTACCTGCAGAAGTCACCATGCTGTTTGTTGCTTTTTTTCATGTTTGTAAATAGTAATTTAATGCAGTTTTCTACTGTTAATTTTTAATTCCATATATCCTCTTATGAGGTCTTTAATTATTTTCTCAAGACCATCACTCAACTCTATATGTATATAATTATATCTGTGTCTATATCTATTTCTGGTTGTCTCCCATGTTCAGCCATATTTATTTCCCCAAACATTATTCATCTGAAGTTTCAAAGTCTCAGAGAATTGCTAATAAATTGTCTTCCCTAAAGAATATATGTTCTAATCCAGATAACACAGACAGACAGACAGACAGACAGACAGACAGACACAGACTCACACATACACACACAAACTGACATATAGTATACTCATACCTCATACTCCAGAAATATATGCTAATATTCAACACTTTAAAATTGTTATCATCTAATCAGTTTGAATTCACTTAATATATTTTGTCCTGTAATCTGTAAGTTAGAAGAAGGGGAATATATGCATTTTTTTTAATTAAAGTGCATATATTCTCAATCCAGTGTTTTAGCAATAAACATCCAGTTAATATTTGTTGAACTTACATTTACAGATCTAGATTTTTTATAAGTTTCTAATTTTGATCATTTTTTTAAAAGAAGATGTATATCCAAGAGTTATCTAACTGAACAAAATAGCTGTGACTGTACATGCAGAAGTAGGAGGATTCAAATGTATTTGCATAGCAAAGGGTTGGCAAAAGTATGCATAACAATATCAAAATTCTTAGGGGTATTTTTTAATTGTGAGGTAGAGGCTGCAGGTAGCCCTTTGTCTGGCTAATTCAAGTGTGCAGATAGTCAATAACTTAAATTCTACCAGAAATAACTTTCCTGCATCCATCGATTCTTTTCCTCTTCTCAACATGACCTTGCACCTACTGAACCCTAACGTTCCTGTCAGAAAACTAAAGATAGCACCTGGCTTTTTTGTCTGCCCAGGATCTAGGACCATTGGAAACAGCTCTGTTTAGAATTGTGTGTATAATGGCAATCTGGATGTCATAGCAAAGTGCTATCTACTCCCTTAGGCAATCACAATTGTACTGTTCCTGTGGTTTTGGAACTGTATATGTCCTTGAGACTCAATAATTGAGGGACTTCTACACTCAGCTTGAAATTGTAAAAGGGAATTTCTTTCTAAAAAGGTCTGTACAGAATAAAAATTGTAAAAAATAAACTGTTTTCTTTTTCATATGATATAAAGAAAACTTGGAAGGTTTTTATATTTCTAATTTGGATAAGAAAATTCATTTCTTTTATTCTCTTACTTAAGAATATATCTAAAGGTTTCATATGTTTTAATTTAGAGCAATGATATAGTCATTGCAATAAAACTATCTAATGATTGCATTTGGAATTCTGTAGAGACGTTTTAAAATAAAAATTCTCATGTAATATCTTTGACAAGGAAGAGGATATATCACATAGATTTTTGTTTCTCTGTTAAGTTAATAAAATGCATATAACATAGAACTTTCTATTAATGCATTTTAGGTTACTATCAACAGCCCTACCCTTATTACTAACTTCATTTTTTAAAATTAAAATTATATGTAGATAAATAATGTCTTTCTGTCTTCCTTACTTCCTTCTTACATTCCTGAGTCAATCATAGTTTTTTTCTTTCTGTCTCCTGCTCTAATTTTATATTTACAATAATCGTGCAAACAATATGTTCTGACTATGTTTTCCTCTTCCTTATATACCCCCCAGATCCTCACATCTTCCATACACATTCAACTCCATGCTCTCTTTTCTCTCAGAAAATAGATATTAAAAATAAGCAAAACAGAATATACAAAACAAATAGAAAAAAAGACAAAAACCCAGAAGAAACATGTAAACACACATGTACCATGAAAACAAAACATGGAAACTATAATATTTAAGCATAAGTAAGGAGAGAGAGAGAAAGAGAGAGAGAGAGAGAGAGAGAGAGAGAGAGCAAAACTAACAAACCAAGCAATAAAAAAGGAAGTAAGGATGAAAGGGAGGGGGGAGAAAGGAAGAAAAGAAGGTAGGAAGAAAGAAAGAAAGGAAGAAAGACAGGCTTGCTCTCCAAAAATACCATTGAGTTCATTTTATTTTGCTGACATCTAAAAATGCTATTAGGCATACACATGTTGTTAAGAATTGTTTATATTCCTGTATAAGCACCTTTGGTGAAAACTAATTTTCCTTTGTTAATGGTTGACACTTGGAAAACACTTCTGAGTTAGGGATGAGGACTATGGGCTTGCATCTACTTCCTCTCAGTACTGAGACTTCATCTGACTTGGACATGTGCATGCTTTCACAGTCTCTATGAGTTCATATATGTGGCAGTCCTGGGTGCTCAAAAGACACTGCTTCCTTGCTGTGCTTCATGCCACCTGCCTCTTGGGATCTTTCTGCTTCCTCTTTTAAAGATTTCCCTGAGCCCTGGGGGAGAGGGGTGGATAGAGACTGAGTGTTCCAAGGTCTCTTACTCTTTACCAGTTTGCAGGTCATGCATTATTAGTTCTCATCTTCTACATAAGGAAATCTGTGACATTGGCTGAGTGAGACACTGATCTGACTTCCAGCCTGCTGTGGCCAATAGGGTCCCAATTAGAGAAGGTTTCTAGTTAGGCAGCTGACACAAAAGGAATGGAATAGGCCAAAGGAGAGGTGGGTTCTGAGCGTGTTCATAGGAAGAAAGAAAGCTGAGTTGGTTGCAAGATTCTGGGGAGTCCATAGGATGTGCCATAGTCTTAACCATAGCTTCTATGCCTATGATTTTTACCTTTCTTAAGTGGTTCACAAAAGTAAAATATCATCACACAGAATTTGCATTTGTGTCACAACTTAATCACTTAGTGTAATTTTGTGAATGCATATCCATGCTGTGTTTGTGTTCAAATGACCTTAATAAGACAGAATAAGATTCTAACATATATTCTTTCCAATTTACTTATTCTTACTGGACACTTGAGTTACTTCACATTTTAGCTATTGGTAAATGCTCTTGTTTCCATTGGAAACCAAAACTGAAATTACTGCATTTTGTTTTTATACTATTTTTTGAGTTTTAAATAATTAGTTTAGAGGCTACCATAGAATTTTAGCATTTTTGTTTTTATTCACAAACAGTATACATGTGTATTAATAGTCTCAAATCCTTCATATAATTTGTAATTCTGAGTTGTGATAGTAGACATCTTAGTATTATAGTAGTATTCTGTTTTATTTTTTGTGAATTTTGTACATGAATGATCTATTCATGTTTTTTTTATACACTCTCTTCCACAAGCTCTCCTTGGTCACCATCTCATGTTAAATGCATGATCTCTTGTAGATATATGTATATATTTTTGCTTATTATACATTTTTAATTTATTGTACATATTTATAAATATTCATATTATTTATGTATGGTAAGTGCCTTAATCCTTTGGTTATTAAAATACATCTGACTTTTTATTGATGTAGTAGTTGAGACTATGTATACTGAACAATAATGCTCTCCACAGAAGCCATAGACTATCTAACAAATATCTAGTACCAAACAATTTAACCCTCCCTTCCAATTGTTTATTAAAGATATGCCCTCAAAGACAATGTAACCTACTGCCAGGGCCCTTAGTTTCTTCCCACAACTTAAGGTAAGACTTTGTTGGTGAAGAACACACACATAGGACATTGGAAATGGAAGAGTGGAGCAAGTACTATCTTCTCACTGGAAGATATCTGGAATTGTGAAATGGTGACACTATTCGCTTGAGGGTAATCAACAGCCTTCTAATTGAACTGAAGGCTCATTCAATAAAACAGGATTAATGCCTGCCACTGTAAACATAGACAACCATGGCTAGGGAGAACATAAACCTCTAGAAGAACCTACTCCTGTATGGTGAGATTTAGGCATTATAGAGGGAGACCGAGAGGCATAGCTTTGGGGTCTCGGGGACCTTGGATCGGGCATGGCCAGCCTCCTGTTTAGAAGCTCAGTTTCATGCTGCCTGCCCTCCCTGTTTAGTTTTGGTTTTGGTTTTGGTTTTTCTTTCCCCCTCTGGGAGGGAGGACTACCACCACTGTCTAGTGGGAATTTTAACTCTCTAAATTTCTTTTCAAGGTTTAATCTTATACCAGTGAGTGTTTATATGACCTCTTAATAAGTATTAATTTTTTTATATAATTAATAATTTTTACAATCTGGCACCCCACTTTGGGTGCCATTTTAATAATAAGTTTCCGACCTGTCCCACCTGTGGTCCAGGCCTGCAGACCCACAGTTTCACAGAAAGACACAGATGCTTATATTAATTACATGTTGCTTGGCTTATGGCTCAGACATATTACTAGTTAACTCTTGCATCTTAATTCAATATATTTCCATTAATCTGTCTTGCCACATGACCCATTGCTTACCTATTTCTTTACATCTTGATTCTTGGGTAGCTAGATCAAGTCTCCCTTGACTCTGCCTTCATTTTCCTTTATCTATGCTCAGATTTTTCTGACTGCTTATAAAATACCCTGCAATCGGCTAAAACAGTCTGTTGTATTATGTTTCTGGCCTGAAATTTCAGGCCTAGCCCAGAGGTTTGAATCTGCTTTCAGCCCTACTGTTGCTTAGATCCAAATAATCACACAGACACTTGTATTATTTTTATTCTGATCAGCCTAGGGCCCAGACATGTAACTTGCTAACTCCTTCATCTTAAGTCAACCCAGGGTTCTTATCTTGTTCAGCAATGCAGCTCATTACCTTTAATCAGCAGCATTTCAACTTCTTTTCGCTGTGTCTCTTGGCATCTCTGTGGCATCACAGCTCTGCTCTGAGATGTTCCTAGAGTTTTCTTAGTCTGGTAGCTTTGCCCACACTTCCTGTCTGCCTCTGACTAATCAGCTTTTTATTATACCAGTGGGAGGGACAAATATTTACAATGTACCATAATAATCCCACTACAACAGTCCTTTTGTTTACCAATGATAGTCACAGCATACAGAAAGACATCCCACATCACTCTGGCCATTTGTCTAAATCACAGTAGGTAGCTCCAGCCCTCATCAAGAAAGTTTCATATCTTTACAGATGGAAGTTACTACAGAGATCTTCTGCTGATGAAAAATGCTAGTCTGTGGGGTGATAAGCCATATTTATTATGGAAGCAGCTTCCACGGAAATCAGTGCAGACAATTTGACAAAAGTCAAAGTTAAATCTGTCATTTCATACCACTGTAGCACTCTTTGGCATATACGAAAGTACTCCCTCATATCCTATTACTTAGATATTCTCCGCTATATCCATTGCCAATCTATTACCAATTGCTAAGAAATGTAAGCAGCCTAGATATACATTACCTGTTGAAAAGATAATTTAAGCTCAATACATAAACAAAATGGAATACTCCCTAGATATAAAGAAAAATAGTCATGAAATTGGAGAGAAATAAATGGAACTAGAAATTATTATATGTAGTGATGTAACCCAAACCCAGCAATCCAAACATTGTGATGTTTTCACTTATTGAAGGATTTGAGCTCTGAGAAATCTGGAGTAATTGCAGAAGCCCAGAAAATAGAAAAGAAGGGATAAGATGGAGCTCCAGAGAAAGAGATGAAGGGTACAGATGCTGTGAAGAGGAGCGGTGATAAATTTAGTGATCTTTTACTGGAAGAAGGAAGATAATTCAAAGGGGGAGAAGGAAAGATAAATAACACCAAGAACAGTTGATGAAGCCGTAGAGAGACCTATTATTTTATAACTTAGTCAACATATACATATGTAGTATACACACAAGTATGCATGCATGTATATGTATATTCTCATTTTAATATTTTGTGTAATATTAGTGACATTGAATATCTTTGTATGTATGTATTAGCCTTTGGTATATATTCTCTGCAGAAACCATTCAAGTTTACTGTCGATACTTGAACCAGTTTTACTCTGTCATTGAGTTTTAGCAGTTTTCTATAGTTTCTTATCTAAGGCATAGTACTTTTTAAAATCTCTCTGTATGTTGCCCTTTGTTCCATGAATATTTCATTTTGATATATATTAAAACATTCATACACTAAATTTTTCTTTTCTCTTATTTTATTTTGGTGTACATTTTAAATTGAAAAATCAAACTATATAGTGAAATTAGATATTTCATTCTTAAATTGATAAAAATGCACATAATTATTTGTCTTTATTAGGTGAACTCAAACAATTAGAAATCAGGTAATGTAAAAATCAGGGTGAATATATGTTTCACCCCAAACAGTTATATTCTCTTGGAGGAAACATTTAAATCATTTTTCTACTATTTTTGGAATCTACAATATATTCCCATCATCTGTATTTGCTCTTCTATGCAAGAGAACAGCAGAAATATTTGTTTTTTTCTCACTGTTGTGTGGTTCCAATTAGAGAAACATCTTTCACTTTTCTCCTCTTCTGTCTCGCCAGCCTCTGCTAACCACCATTCTGCTCTCAACGTTAATGACATAAGTGCTTCCCTCTAAACATGAACTAAGTGATTCAGCCATCGTTTTCCTGGCCCTGACTTATTTAAGTTAATGTAATGATCTCCGGATTCATCTATCTTATCACAAATGACAGAATTTCATTCTCTTTTATGGCTACTTGTATTGCATTTCATTTTCATTACCTATTCATTGCCTTACAAACACTAAACTTAGCTTCATTTCATCATTTCATGACTCTTGCTAATAGTACTACAAAGAGTATGAAGGGGAAATGTCCTTCAGCATATGATTTGGCTTCCATTAGTGTGGCTGTTGGTTTGTGGTGGTTTTAAGTGTGAGTTGTTTTTAATAAACTTCTTCACTCTTTTTTGTGTTGGATGTGCTAATTAGCATACCAGCAAGCATTCTGGAGGAATTTAATATTTTCCATATCTTCAAAATTACGTTCTATTTCCGCTTTTTACATAACCACTCTTATGGCTTCCCCAGTGTTCTTGCTGTGAATTTGGAAGATATGAGTGATGACTAATATTTTCATATATGTTATATGACTTTTAAAACAATTTTATTTTGATCTGTTGCCACTTTGTAATGGTTTACTTTTTATTATTGAGTTGTTTATTTCTTGTGTAGTCTAGAGAATTTTTTTTTGAAATGTGTACTTTAAAAAAGTTTTTCTATTTTCTCTGTCATCTAGTGGTAATTTTCTTTGTTGTACATAAGCCCAATATCTTGACACAATATCAAATTACTATTTATTACTATTTATTGTTATTTTTCTACTTTTTGGATATTTCGATGTTTTTTGATTTACTCATAATTTCAAGTCTTAGGTTGCATGTTTAATACATTTTTTTGTTGATTCTTGTTACTAGAGACACAAAGATTTTAGCAAGTTTTTTTTTTTTTTAATTCTAACTATGAACTTGATTTGATTGAGTGATTCCTGGGAGACTAGTGGATTATGAACTTAGTGCCTTTGTGTCATTCCAGAGAGTTTCTTGTGCAGAAAGACTCACCCTAAAGGTGACACTACTCAACAGACTTGAATCAAGATTGGAGGGAAGCAGTAGTAAGTCAGTGATCATAAAAATTCTTTGGGGTTTCTTAGCTGACCTAACATGACTACTACACTAAGTCTTTTTTTCATGGTGTAAAAAAAGTTAGCATATGATGAACTATAATCTCTCAAACTGGTGACCCACTCTCAACTATTGGGTTTTTAAAATTATTTCTCTAGGGTATTTGTCACAGTAATGAAAAGATAAGTCAAATATCACTCTTTTGTATGTGGATATCTGTTTTTACAGCGTTGTTTATTAAAATACTGTGAATTTCCAATATGTATTTATAAAACATTCATTAAAAGTAAAAACAAAATTACTACTTAAAACAGTCTATACTGGCTTTGTACTATATTTTAAAGTTACATATTATAATATCTTTATTGTACCCTTTGATCAAGATATTTCTAGCTATTTTAGATGTTTTGTTGTTCCATAGAATGTTTGAAATGGATTTATGTTGCTCAATGAAGAAGCTCACACACATAGGGAGTGGGCTTAATCCGGAAATAGTTGAGATAGTGCAACATTTTTGCAAGCTGACTCTTCCAATCTGTGAACTGAAGATGCCATTTTACTTTCCGAGCATGCATCGGAGTTTTTCCATTTCTAATTGTAGAGATTGTTTCCTTCTCAGGAAATTTACTCTAAAGTATATTATTGCAGCTATGGTGAAGGAGATTTTATTTTTCTGGTTTCTATTTTATAGTATTTTCTATTGGCAAATAGTGACATGTCTGTTTCTGTATAGTAATTTTGTAACCTGAAAATGTCTATCAATATGTTTTGAAGTAACTCTAATTTCTGAAACAACAAATTTAAGAGCACACAGCAGTGTGTCATTTAATCTCTCACTATTCATATCTATCTTGTTTTGATGCAGAAATTATGTATGTAGAACCGAGATTGTTCAGTCTCATGCTGTGACTAGCTACTAACAAAAGTGCTTTTGAACATTTCATATCATGTAGTTTTCACATAAAAATGAACATAACAAATTTGTGTAAGTGCCCAGAAGAGTTTACAAAGATTTATAAAAACTTGACACGTTGAAGGTTGTAATAACTAAAACTTTAAGGAAACAAGAAGTAGTCAATAACACTGGAAAAGTTTAGGATGGAAAAGCAACCCTTTTGTAATTATAAAGACATTGTTATAATTGACCAGAGAACTGACTCAGTGGTTAACATAGCTCATTGTTTTTTTTTTTTTTTTTTTTTTTTTGTTGTTTTGTTTTTCAGAGAACTGGGTTCAAGTCTGAGAACCCACATGAAACCTAACCTTTTCTAATTCCAGTATCAGAGAATCTGATGACCTCTTCTGACTTCTTCAGGCACCAAGCATACATAGTATTCATTTAAAGATGCAGGCAGGCACTATTTACATAAAATAAATAAATCAAATAAAAATCAACATATATATGTATATAACGATATTATATTGCTAGGTTTTTATAAAATAATTGAGCCATGTTTCAAAAAAAGATTATTAATTATTCAGTGTTGCTTTTCCATTTAAAGCTTATAATAAGTATATGTACATGGAGGGGGTAGAAGTTTATGTGAACTTTATTTCAGAAATGTGTTGTTCCCAGGAATCTTTGTCTTAGCACTTTGTTTCACACATGAACTAAGTCCAAATGAAAGTGATTTTCTTATATATCCCTTTCACAAAAAGATCAAAAGTATTGAAGTTATACCTGGCCTTCAAACACTTTGGACTTTGTCAATTTTTTTTGTTCTTTTAAGCTATTTATTAATATGTATACACATACTTACATATTTCATGGGTATTTTAGTCAAACTGATGAAAATATAATTTCTTAGAACATTTTCAGAAATCCTTACTGTTATTTTACCCTTTCCCCTATACATACACATATATATTTATAATGAATAAAGTCTCATTTTTTTTTATCCATGTATCCCCTTGTTCAAATTCTCTTCTCCCTCCTACCCCTCCCAGTCACTCTCTCTTCTCCCCATCACTTTATCTCCTCCCCAAGGTCCCAAGGTGGCTTAGTTCAGCATCCACTCCAGGCAAATCCACTTTCCTTATCCCAATATCAAGACTGGATCAGGGGTTCCTCTGAGGGGAGTGGGATCCAAAGTGCCAGTTCATGGTGTTTCAGATCCTAAGCTGTTCAGCAGTTGTGGTTTGCAGCTTGGGTATGCTTTGCCTTTTGTTTAAAGTACACTAATGAGTGAGTACATTCCCTGTTTATCTTTCTGGGTTTGTGATACCTCTCTCAGGAGGATATTTTCCAAATCCATCCATTTGCCTGCAAATCTTAGGAAGCCATTTTTTTCTTACTGCTGAGTAGTACTCCATTGTGTAGATGTACCACAGTTTATTCATCCATTCTTCAGTTGAGGGCTTCTAGGTTTTTTCCAGGTCCTTGCTATTATAAATAATGCTCCTATGAACATAGTTGAGCTAATGCTTTTGGAGTACAAATGTTATGTTTAAGAAAATTAGATGTATTCTAACTAAATTAATGCAGTATAGTCAAGTCTGTACACAGAGTTGCACTCATATTCTCTTTCTTATTTCTATAGATTCTAAAGTATTAAGGATTTATTAGATTCTGAATTATCCAGTTACTCTCAAAGTATCTGTTCTTTGACCTCTTAAAGTCTCCACTTACTCTTCTCTTGACACCAATCCCACTTCCTGGCACTGTCCTATGCAGTGAATTCTATCTGTTCACTTTCATCATATTACTCAAGGTTTAAGTCTTCTGATGCAATAAACCTGGACTGATCTCACATTGTAGTAATCAGGAAGTCATCACCGTGTGTGTAATAGTTGTCAGGAAGGAACAGACACATGGTGTGATCAATGCAGGAGGGGCCAATGTTTCCGAACTCCCAACCCCCAGGGATATGACACAGAAACGTGTAATGTCAGACTATGAAATGAAAATTCCATAATGGAGGTTATATCACAGAAGATATTTAAAAGAAACAAATTTTGTAGTCAGATAATTCACTGTTTATTGATCATAGAATCCAAAGAAAGAAGTTGAATTCAATTAAAAAAGTATTTTGTGGTAGGAAACAAAAATCCTGATGACAATGGGAATTTCCCTGCTCAATCAAGCCTCTACCAGTTTCTGCTCAGATGTATCTTTGAAGTCAAGTTTAGTCTCTCTGTTGTTTCAGTGTAGGTGCTTTACTTGTTCAGTGAATATTTTCCCATTTTATTGATCCACCAAACCACTTAGTAAAATGGTACATTCCTTTGATTCCAAATAAAGACTAGCTAGTATAGAAGGCAATCACTCTCCCTAGAGGAACACCTGACTCAGGCTTGATGTTGTGGGGAGAAAACTGGATTTGCCAGGAGTGGAGGCTGAACTAAGTAATATTGGGACTGTGGGGCTTTGGGACAGCCTGCCGCCTGCCCAGTGGGGTATGAGGAGTTGTGGAAAAGAGAGAATGACCTGATGTGGTAGGAGGCTGAAGGGACCTTGAATAAGGATATACAAGGACAGAAAGTGTGACTTCTTTGTTCATAATAATAATAATAAAAGATTTCATAATTTAACCAATAGATAACAAATGCATTTGTTTTCACAATTTTATGTTCTCAAGGGATCTCAATTTATTTCAAATTGGAACATCAGCATGTATGGGGCACAGAAGCAGGACAGCATGATGCTGAATCTTTAGGCCTGGATTTGCTATTGGTTATATTTGCATATGTTAAGATTAACAAAATGTTGCAAAATATAATCTAATTACATGCATAGATGTATAAATTCTAGGTAAAATAGTTTTTGTACCAATAGCATTCATCAGAATTCTTCCTATGTGTTTTGTATGTGACTCTGACATATTTATGATTTATTGTGAAGGCAGTGATTCAGGGAAATGCTTGAATCAATCACTGCTAGATATAAACTATCACTCTTTAGTCTTCAAAATCATATTACACAATATACACAGGAAATAAATATAATCTTAATTTGTTGGGAGAGTGCAGCAATAACATTAAAACTATTTTTAATGAAATAAATACAAATTCCTTTTTGTAGACTCATTCTGCTTTAATGAACATAGTCCTAAGGACCATGAATATTGTTGAATTGAAACATAATTGTTCATACAGTTTAACATGCAGGCCCTGTTAGGGTCCTTGAGAAGTCCCAAAACTTAACTCCTCAGAGAAGTGTATTTTTTTCATATAAATGACATCACAGATATTGAAATGATATTTTAGTGTCCTTTTAGGAAACACCACAGGGTCATATTTGATCGTGAAAGGGAGAAAAATCATCCTCCAATGATCTGTGTCCTAATCCCTGAACTGGAAGAGCAAGGACTCTATAGATATAATAAATTTAAGCTTATGACTCTTCAAATGAGACAGTTGTTATTGATCATCTGTTTATCCCAATTGACATATTCTTTTAAATGATGAAGAAGAAGATATGATGATAAGAGCACTCTCAGAAATCATTATGAAAATGACTGAACCAACCTTTGCTAGCTCTGAGGACAGAGACAGAGAATAGGGCAATGACTGTCACCAGAGCCCTAGAAACTGAGGAAGGAGATTCTTCTCTGGGGCTTCCAGAAACGAATGTTGTCTTACAGACAGACACCCTGACAACTCTTATCTATTCATGCCTGCTTTCTTGAATTTTAAGATACATTTATACTTTTTAAGCCATTAAATTTTCATTTTATTCTATGTAAGTAATAGGAAATTAATGTTTTTGCTTCAAGAAGCACATCTTCACCATTAATTCAATCCTATTTTTCTCCCTCCTCTCTTATATTCTTATTTGGCACACTGAATCCTAGTAATATTTTGGCTGGATGGTAGTAGCACATGCCTTTAGTATCAGCACTCCACAGGCAGAGGCAGGTGGATTTTCAAAAATTCAAGGTCAGCCTGGTCTACAGAGTGAATCCAGAATAGCCAAGGCTACACACACACACAAAAAAAAAACTGTCTTGAAAAACATAATTAATAATAATAATAACAATAATATAAAAATCTGCACAATATTTATGCGAATAGCTAAGAACTTTGGAATCTTTAGAGAGTGAATCTCTCCAATTGATCAAGAAGATTAGAGAACTATGTTTTAATAGCATATTTTTGTAACATACATTCAAGAGTCACTTCATTTACTTAGTTTTAATATGGAACGATGCTTTTTTATCACTTTTGGAACGCTGTTATAAATGAACTTTCAAAGGTGTCTATATAATTCCATCATGCTAAAATTCTGTCATGTTAATTATTGTTATAGATAAATGGGCCATCTGCTCTGATTTGGATGCATGCATCTTTTTCTTATAGAGATGTAATATCCACAGTATTCATTTTTTCATAACCTGATAGATTATTTTAAATTATGTTTCTAGCATGAGAACAATGTAAACCATAGACGGTAAAATTTAAAGAAAAAGAAAGTTAATGTAATATTTATATGGAAATAAATTGTACACTGAATAAACGTAGAATATATTTCAGATGTGTGTATTAGGCAATAGTTACTACTGTAAGTTTCAGAAAATATAAAGTTGTTTTTTAAAACTATCTTGTCATGTGATAATTAACAGTCATTAACTACTTAGATACTTTAAATGTTACTCATTATTATTAGCAAGGTAAGATGTAAATCCTAAGAAGATATTAGGATAAGAGGTCCTAAGACATTGCTCACTTAAAGTTTACATTTCACATAAAAAAACCAGACAGCTTTGTCTACTCGTATTTATACAGGTGACTTGCAGAAGATCAGAAACAGAATTCAGTGTTTATCAGAAGAAGAACTTAAAAGTGTCCAAGACTGTATTTATTTGTTCAGAAAACATAAAGCCAAAAAAGAGGCTAAGAATTATTGTCTCAATATCCCAGAAAGAGTAGAGAGATGTGATTGCAGTCCTAATGAGATCAGACAGTTTCCTAAAGTGACTCTTATTGCCAACCTACACATACCTTACTTAATACAGGTGAGACAATTTAAAAAAGAAAGAAGGGAAGGTGATGTTTTAGCATCAAAGGAGTAGAGCCTTGTACTGCAGGAATTGTGTGGATACAGATTCCTTGAAATATGACTATGTGTAATTAATGTGCCTGGTGACAGGGGACTTTTAAGAGAATACCAAAAGAAAAATTAAGTATGTCATCATTTCATTAACTGAGACATATGTTCATTATTGTTCTTCTTATTATTACTATGTATTTTTGCATAGTTTATATATGTATGTAATGCACATTCATCACCACTAAATCATTTCCTCCTCTCCCCCTTGATTATTCTCCCCTCCTTTCTCCTCACTTCTCCTCCGCTCCTCTCTGCTCCCCTCCCTTCACATTCTTGTCTGACCTTCTCTGCTGGCTAGTTTTATGTAATCCTGACACAAGCCAGTGTCTTTTTGCGAGAGGAAACTTAAATTGAGGAATTTATAAATGAACTTTTATAAATGAACTTTCAAAGGTGTCTATATAATTCCATCATGCTAAAATTCTGTATGATTGGCCTATGCACAAGCCTATGGTGCATTTTCTTGGTTCAAGAATGATGTGCAAGGACCCATAACCCTCTGGGCAATGCCTGCCAAGGGCTAGTGGTCCTGAATACTATAAGGAAGCAAGCTGAGTGAGCCATGAAGAGCAAGCTAGTAAGCAGCACAGCTTTATGGACTTTGTATCAGTTGCTGCTTCCAAGTTCCAACTTTTTCTGTCTGGAGGATAAATTATAAGATAAAATAAACTCTCTCCTCCACAAGTTGCTTTAGGTCATGGTATTCTAGCAGAGTAATAGAATCCCAACTAAGACATGTTTTTAATACTTATCTTGAGTAAATGTTATATATTATTATAAATAACAGTTATATTTTCATTTTCCATAGAAAGTAAATTAATTACAACTACTTATTTATTCTTGTTAAGATTTTATCACAACTGGAAGATGATATTATACAATTCTATAACATAAAATTCAATATTTTAAGATGTAGGCATTTTAATGATAGACTTAAATAAATAAAAAGAGCACTATTTCATAAAGTGGAACATAAAATACCACACCTTTTTCCTGCTTTCCAAAGCACACGGTTTATAAGTCGTTTCTTACATTAACATTTCTATGGAAGGATGCTTTGAAATTATTACTTCTTTGAAGCAGGATGATGCATCCTCTCACCATCATTTTCCTGGCTATTGGAAATCACCTGTTTCTTTATTTGAGGTCAGTTATATTTTTAAAGTTCTAAATGGAATCTTTTTATCTTATGAATATGACAAGTAGAAAATAATCTAAAATTAAAAACAGAGAGTTGATTCAGTTCTTAAGATCCAAAGTTGGGTTCCTAGAATCCATATTTGACAACTCAGAATGACATGTAACTTCATCTCTCAAGATCCAGTCTCCAGTGGCACTTTAACACATCTGCATGAACACACACACACAAACCCACATTCACATAAATAAAAAATATATAGCTTATGAAAACACAAAGTTGGAAGTTGGGTATGTTGTTTAGTTTTATTTGCATTGAGTGCCATGTGGTTAGGCTATGTGTTAGAAGAGTAAATACTTAAATCAGTAGTAGGAAGCATCTGACTATGGAATAACCTTGTGTGTAAGTTTAAGACAAACCAGTGTGTCTGTTCTGTTAACATGCCTTGTGTACTCACTATTGATGTTTAGTTGAGAGTCCAACCTTCAATAGCTGAGTGATCTTTCTAGTCTGGCTCCTAACAAAACTAGATAGTGGCATACATTGTGTTGCTGCAAGAATAACATTTAAAACAATGTGTGGATATTTAAATAAGTGATAATAAATGATTATTATTTTATCATGTGTGACTGTGTGTAACTTAGAAGCTTAAAACTAATTGCATAAATATGCCTACTCAAAATCTTTTAAGTCTACGTAATTCAAAACTTTGGATAATAAATTTCAGCAGGTCATAACTGAAATATCAAGCAACACTAAGTCTCACCAAGGAGGTAAGTAATTAAAATTTGAAACTCCATCTAGTGGCCTTTGCTAAAAGTTTAATAATACCTAGTATTTCTTTGAGTATTTATTTATGGGAAGAATATAATCTGGTACAATTTTTAAAATATAAAACTTCAAACAAGATATAAGTTTTAAGGAGCACACTGTACTGAATATTAAGTATACCTTTGAAATGTACAGCCACTGAACCATATTATTATGAGAGATAAATACTCTAATAGACCTACAATATCATATAAGGACACCAACTTTGGAGCTAAGACTGTTTGTGTTAGACAACCGGACCTTCCTTTATAGCACTCAGTCTCTCTGAGCCTCCAGTTTTCTATTTGAAGTGTGAAAGCAATACCATTATCTACTTTGTACAGCTGTTATGTCATGGGAATAAAATAAATTGTTGATTGTTTTTAGAAGAATATCTGGGTCACAATAAATTATGTGTATTAAATTAATAAAAAGTAGCTGATATGTAATTATAAAACTTGTAATACTGCATGTAACTATACAGTGGAATACTTGGCACAATAATAGTATATTTATGCTGTGAAATAATTTATTTCATTGAAATATGTGAGCTGTGATATGGTATATGGTGAGAAAAAAGGAGATCATTTGTTAAGTGGATATGTTGTTGGGCTCTACTTTATTTGTATGCATAAAATGACTAAAACTTGTGAATGTGATTCCATTTAGAAATTTTGCTTAGAGATAACTTTCTTTAAGTTGTTTGCAAATGTTCCTAAAATAGTTTTGGAGTAAAAATTTGTTTCTATATAAAATCATAAATACTAGTTTTACTTCCCAATAAATGGATAGGACACATTTTTGCAACAGTACATGTCGAAGTGTATTTCTGCCTTTTGAGATTAGAGGCTTAGCTAATTGAAACATAGCAGATCAATTCTTTACAATCACCCCTTAACCTATTGCTACAGGAGAGAAAGCAAGCTGCTGCAGGTCAAGCCTGACGAGAGAGCACAGGTGGATATACTGTCACTAATTAGAGTCCTCTGGATATCATTATCCTCACCAGAAGGCTGAAAAAATATCTGGAGGACTGTTGCCGCAAGACCTGTTCTTGGCATAGCATGCTGTTATATTTTATAAACAACAGTGGTAAAATGTTTCAAATGTTGAATTTAAAGTTAAGATTATAATCCAACTTTTTAAAAGCTGACTATATTACATGATAAAAAGAAAGGGCTATATAACTCAGTTGTTTGTTGAGTTATAGTATTCAAGATATGTTAGAATTATGTTCCAAAATTTACTAAGATAGAAAATGTATATATTTGTCAAAATGGTGATTGAATAAAATAATTTCTACAATTTGAAAATATTGACATATAACATTGATTTAATAAAACATGCAAAATATTTCAAGTGTAACATTGCTAAACAATCACCAGATGAATAGATTTTTATGAGTTAATATGGAACTTTCATTTTTATAATGTGTACTTCTGTGTAGTGATGATTTTTCTTATTACCAGGGCAAAAGAAAGAGAAAAATAAACTAATGCATAGGAAAATCATCAGTGTGTTTTAATTCAGAATTTTTAATCCAGAGGTATAATTTTTTAAATTTCTTTTTGGTTTGACTAAATTTTGGTGGGATTATTTATTTTTTTAACAGAAGAACATGTGTCAAAATGTGCAAAACAAATAAAAATTTAAAAATGCAAAAAATCAGGTGATACTTTTAAGTTTTGTAAAACCAAGAAAAATGATCAAAAGTTCTTGAATAAAGAACAGCAATCATACATTCCTTTAAGACCACTGCATGGTGGACACTGTTAGTGCCAATCCTAGTCTTTGCCTTTCATTTTGGAATGCTGAATTTGACCTCTAGATGCCACTCACATCTATATTTAAAGTCTTTCTCTGGAATAGACAGGTTGAAAATAATCAGGAATTAACACAATTATGACCCAGTCTTCAATTAAGTAACTAATAGAGGTAGGTTTAAGTCACCTAACTCTTATATAACCCAAGGTCTAATGCTTGAAAAATTCTTAGCATGCTGGCATCAGAAGTTATCTTCTGGAGTGATACAGTTACTGGTGTTCACTAACTCTTGTCGTCTATGGCTTGTCTTTCCTCATAATTGTTCTTATACCTGGATTTCATTTCATTTTGTATCTACTCCATCACTGGAAAACATGAGGGAGACAATAACTAGGTGGCAGGCAATTAAGGCATATTTATCTCACATATTAAGAATTGTAACACCTGATTCCTAAGTCTTTAAAACACATCATAGTTAAAATATCTAAATACATCTTACAAAAATTTATTTCAAATAAGATACTGATAGTTTTCAAAATGAAAAAGAAACTACAATAGTTTATATCCTGGTAAAACCTAGTGGTACACAACTCTACTGTGATTTAAACTTTTTCCAGGGATTGAATATTAGAATTAGTACAAGGTGTCTATAAAACAAACTAATATATATAAATTTGCATTCAATATCAGCTTCTCCTTACAAATTGCTCATTGGATTATAGAGGTTCATGGGTCTTTATCCTAATCCATCCTCTCCTTAGAAATTTCTAGATTGTATATGATGTAGGAAAAAAGCCAAACTAAGTTTATGGGTATTTAGGTAAAGAAAATCCGTATTTAACAGTCTCATGTATTCTATTTCTGTAATTAATGAACACAAGACACTATAATAAAATTAAGAATATTGCTAGAGTTGTGAGCTTGGCACTCTCACATAAGGATACTACTTTCAGATTATTCATGATATAAAATGAAACTGTTTAGAGGAGTCAGATAACTTTTCTAATAAGACAAATAAAATAGGGCATTTTAGTTGATGAACTGTCAAAAGGTCTCTGGTTCTATTAATTTCCTTCCATTCAAAGAATCAGTGCTGCCTAGATTAGGGCATGAGAATGTAAGGAGACTTAAAATATCTGTCTTCCTAAATACATGTGTGGAGAAAGCAAGCTCACATACAAAGTTTGTACCTAAGGCTAGGACTTTGAAGCCTTAACATACAATAATAATTTCTTAATGCATTTTTGTCAGTACATTTTTTAGACAAAATCCAAAAAAACTAACTTTAACTAAAGCAAAAATGGAATGCATTGTCTCATATAATTGAAATTTTCCTAGTTGCAAACACAGATGGATCCTAAGACTTAAATAATACCATCAGAATTTAGCCTCATTCTATCCCTAGATCATGTGTGGGATTCATTCTCATACAATCCTCCCTCATACAGGCACCAAAAGACAGCTGATAATTACCAAGCCTAGAGAAGGAGGATGAGCTTTGTCCCTGGAGAGATTTCTCAGTATCCTATAATAAGCATCACCAGCTCTGACATCTGGCATTTCATCTTGTCCTGTTAAAGAACAACAGAGGTTGTTCTTTAACAGCTATCAAAGCACAAATACTGATTTAGAGCCATATGTCCTAAGAAACTCTAAATAATTATTAAGAAAACTAATGAATACTGGACAGGCAAAACAACAAACATCCACTAGACTTAGGAGAATAGTTTAATAGCACCCAATAAGCAGAAATAAATTTGGAGCTATCAGGTGTTTGAAGACACAGTGGTATTTATTCTTTGTGTGGTGTGAATTAGCACTGTTATTGTCTTTCTGTCTGTCTGTCTGTCTGTCTGTCTGTCTGTCTGTCTGTCTGTCTGTCTGTCTATCTATCATCTGACTATAACTATCTATCTATCATCTGCCTATCTATCTATCTATCTATCTATCATCTATCTATCTATCTACCTACCTACCTACCTCCCTGCCTACCTACCTACCTATCCATCTACCCAGACTTTCGTTGAATTCTCCATGTAAAACAACCTGGCTTCAATATTGTGGCCATCTTCTTGCTGGAGCTTCCTCAGTGTTTGTGCTACAGGCATAAACCACTATGCTAACATCTATATACTGTTTCTGTAAGAAAAGTTTTATTGGTATATAGACAAGCCCATTCATTGATGTTTTTTTTTCACTGGCTATTTTTCCAGTGCATCAGCAAAGACAAGTAATAACAGCAGAAGCAGTTTGACCTTCAAGTCTACAGTACTTACTTGGTCTCTGAAAATAATAGCTTGGTGAGCCCTGCAACAGAGATTTAAGGACAAAATAGCAGAAGTAAATGGGTGCACTTTTAAGGAGTGATGACATTCCAGAAAGCACCAGTATTTAAAGAAAGTCTTCATTGTGCTTCCAAGTCCCTCTCAGTGAACCTTTCTGTGGCTGCTTAAGCTTTGGAAAACTAATCTCTCTCATGATTTGTATTATTTTATATATGCCAACATTTTTTTAGAGTTTTCAGTTCATTTTTTTGTCATATTGAAATTTATCTCATGCACATTCTTTGTGCATATTAAAGTTTAGAATTTTAAAAATGTTTGCAAACATACTTTGTTTCACATTCTTCTTTTATTCAAAAGAACAGAGGAATATAAATCTTTCATTCTGATTTGTCTTTCTATCTATAAAATCAAGACACACTGTCTCTTTCTGCATTATCCTCAATCTTTCCCAGTTAGGGACCAATTCATAATGACAGTAAATGATTATTTTAGCATTCTATGAAAGAATTTTCAGAGTTCAGATTTGAGATATTTTGTAGAGGTTTTCTTAAAGTTAGAATTTGACAATATTATAAGCGGATAGCTCTTGACCTCTGTAAACCATGATCTAAAAGATATTTAGATGAGGAGAATATTGGGGGGCATTGTTAAATACTTGTATATTTCCCCTATCAAAAGACATCTATGAAGATGCCTTGAGAATAATGATTGAATACTTCTTTATCCTTTCCCCATTATGTCTCAGATGTTCCTAATAGGTAGGATTCTGTCTTTCTATAGAAATGAAAACTGGTAAACTGGTTATCCAGTAATCCAATTTAGGATTGTTGAGATGTTGCAAAATAGGTTTATGTTCTGTAGCCTGTAGAGTGGGATCGCTGTGAAGAGAGAAGGAATTCTAGTTTAGAAGCTCGTATGGGACTGCATGAAATAAGAAGGATGGATAGAGAAGGCTTGTCATTCCTTATGTAAAGGAAATGACTTATTGCCTAGAACATTATACTTTGGAGCAGCAAAAAAAAAAATGATTAAAGACATCAGCATTTAAAACAATAAATGATTTATCATTATCTAATATTCTCAACAGAATGTAGTAAATTCAATGGGTTTTTTGCTTTAATTTTTTTCTAATATTGGCTTCCTTTGATTGTTTTTATTTTTATTTTTTTATGTTAAGAGTGAAAGTGAGAGAGCAAGGGAGTGAGAGAGAGAGAGAATGTAATGTTTTGTGGGTGAAGAGGTTGGCAAGGTCTGATTGGATCTAAGGAGCTGGGGAAGCTTGAAGAGAGGAAAACATGCTCAAAAGTATATTGTCTGAAAAGAATTTAATAAAATTTTATGAAAACATTTTCTTTAAAAAAAGAAAGAAAAAAGGTTACTATAAACAATGTCATATCCCTTTAAACTGAACAAAAAATTCGATTTAAATTATCTTTCCAGTGTATTGTGTACCTACCTTAGGTACCTTACAATTTGAACACACCTACTCTAGTTAGAACTCCAAAAATATCTTGTATTTAATGAACATGTGAAAAGTTGAAGTGTTTTATATTTTGAGAATAATAAACCATTAATGTTTTATTTGTTAGAGCTGATGAAAACTACCTTTTAATGAAAATTAATTTATGTGTGAAAATGATAACAAAGAAGTATTTGAATAAATATTTTAAGACTGAATAGAAGAAAAAATATTTAAAAAATTAAATTTAAAGTACCAGGTTAGATAATTTACATTACCTTTTAATTCAAAGATCAAAAGTATTCTCAATAAATTATTCAAATATGCATAAAGAGATTATAATTTTAATGATATACATGATACTTTTCTTTTTCTTATTATTTCTGAACCAATAATACATCTTAATTTATGAGCAAAACTTTTATTAAAATACTTAACATTTTAAATTTTTATAAAGAAATATTGATAAAAAGGCATATAGTTATCTTCGTTTCTAATTACCTGTAGAATTTTCCAGTAGCTAAATAGATGCACAGATTAAAATAATGCTAATTGCAATCAAAACTTTAATCACTTTGGTCATGTTTCAGTACTGTGTGATGAGCACTGAGTTGTGAAAACAGATGATATGAGTCAGTTATTTAGCTCCAATTGTCACAGAATATTTAAAATTTATAATAATGTAACCCATATAAAAGTGGAGTGCTGTTGTTTCTCAATTATAGTAGAAACAAGATGAGCCAGGCCATGTTTTGCTGGCATTCAGTGTTTTGTGGGCTCTGAGCCTCATGTGCTCTGTCCTCTTTGTACATAGGTTTACCTCCTCAATAGTTGCCCAACTTCCTTTAAAAAGTGGCACTATTGTGTCAAGAGATTGTCTCTGACAGGGGGAGGAGGATGGGCAGAGTGAAAGAGGGAGAAGAGATTTGAGACAAGCAAGTATTTTGTTCTTGCATTTCAGCAATTGAAATCTCCAAGAGTGATGTTTGCCATATTAAGAGTGATATGCCACAAGCATTTTAAATAATTTCAGCAGAGAATGGACAAAAAATGTCTATTCTGCATTAAGTATAGAGAATACCTTATCAAGGCTGTACACATGCTCCTGTATACATGTCGGTTCCCTTGTGTAATATATTGTAATATTAAATATATTGGTTCCTTTTATAAATACTAAATGCACAATAGTCTCATATCTGCTTTTGGTTTGTCCTCAATATAAATTATTCTGAGCATTTGCAGGAAATTCAAGCAAGAAACTGGAATTTTTTTAGGTACAAGCCTCAAGAGTTTCTCATAAGAGAGAAGATCCTGCTACTGATGTTCTATTTTTAATCCAAATATTCATTCTGATAGAGCCAGTGAGTGGAATAAACCACAAATTTGACAGAGAACACTTTTTTATACTTTGGTGAAAAGTCTGAAATAAATAAAAGCATAGTTATGTGTGTACCACAAGATTTGTCCAGATTTATTGTATTTTGCCTTCCATTAGCTTTCTGACATTTCAATGCTAAAAGAAATTCTGTGAAGTTATTATATGTCATGTAATAATTATATTTTATGTAAAATGTAGTGGTTGCATGTAGTATGCTACTCATATTTGTTATAAGTTCACTCATTTAAAATAGATTAAAAACAATATTTAATTTAAATAAAAAATTAAATTAATTTTAAGTGCATTGAAAGTTCACACTTTAAATGAAAGAAAATCGTAATTTTAAGTGTTGAATTGTAATAAATAAAGATTTTATTTAAAAATATTAATCAAAAAAGTGAAAAGCAGGAATGCTTGGTGGCTGAGTTTATTCACAATATCACATTAATCTTTTGAATTTCATTTTTTTCTCAAGAGAGGAAGGAGGAGAGATCGGTAGAGGCAGAAAGGAGAGATTTGAGACAGGCAGATATTTTGTTATTCTTGTATTTTAGCTCTTAGAATCTCCAAGAGCAATGTTTATCACATTAAGAGTGATATGCCACAAATGTTTTAAATAATTTGAACAAGGAATGAACAGGAAAATTTTTATACTGCTTTAACTATGAATGATGCCTTATTAAGGCAAGCATATATGTTCCTGGCAATGTAACAGCTGAGAAGATCAAAGAATATTCTCCTTTGTTTGTTTGTGTGTGCGTGTGTATGCATGCTCTGTGTGTGTGTGTTTACAAACAAGTTAATAGATCATTTTCAAATTTATTTTCAGCTGTAGAAATTTGAGGATCTGGTCCCTAAGACAGAAGCAAAAATAAGTTGGAAATATTTGTCACACAGCTTGAATCTTTTTCTGTATCTGAGTGCAAAACTGGAATGCATTGCTGAGCAATCATGAAAGACAGATCATTCACCACCCAAAGACTGACTTCCTATACTGTGCTCAAGAAATTGATAAAAGAATAGTTTTATTTCATTCTAGGAAATGAAATAATGGAGGTTTAAAAGTTATATTAATAATATTTATTTTAATGGATAAAACATCATTTCACCTCTTTGGATGATATAATTGTTCACTAAAGTGTAAAGAAATTTCTGTGATTGTCAAACTCTTTCAACTTTGAGTCCTATATAGGAATAAAAAAATTTCAACACCTTTTGTTTTTTTTTTTTTTTTTAAAAAAAAAGGCCATATCATGATTCAAAACTGTACCAGTGTTTTTCTTTTAGGCCACCAACCATATCAAGGCACAGGGATTGATAATTTTGCTTGAACTTGCTTAGGCTCATTTCTGGCCAGCTCTTCTAATGTAAATTAACTTGTTTCTCTTTTTCTGCATTTTGCCTCAGGGCTTTTTACTCGTCTTTCCCCTTGTGATCTTTCTTTCACTGCTTCTGGTATCTGCTCCTGGTTTCTGGACTTTGTTCTCTTAGATTTTTCCTCCTGAGTCTAGATTTCTTCTCCTACTCATCATTTCTCTGCCTCCCAGCCTTACCTATTTCTCTTCTGTCTATCTATTAGCCATTTAGCTCTTTATTAGACAATCAGGTTGGTTCCTTAGGCAGGCAAGGTGAAACCGATGCAACTCATTTTTACATAATTAAACATACATCTTACATCATTAAACAAATGTAGCATAAATAAATCTAACATACCCTTTACATTGTGAAAATAGTGTTCTGAAATGTAAAAAGGTAACACATCTTGGTAACTTATTTCACAACAGCAAACCATTACAAATGGGGAAAAGGACATTTTTATGAAATACTCAAGGATCAAGAATTGTTAAAAAAAATAAAAGCCTCCATGGTGTATTTAATGTGCAATGAATATGTAGAAAACAAAGCTTTGTTAAAAAATACTTTCTTGTTCTCTCTTTCTGGCTATGACCAAAGAAGGTTTTGACAGAAAAGATATTGCATTCAAATTCTTTGTAGCATTTATCGTACAAAATTATTATTTTTACCAAAGACAAAAAAGTTTAAAACTCTTTTACCTATTAAATAGCTAAAAGGATTTTAAGAAGTAATATCAGTCATTCTTCGGTGAATAGGAGTTCCTGATTCCACATAGTTTCTGAACTAAACTTCCATTAAAAAAAAAAAAAACAAATTGATAAAATAATTCCTATACATATTTGTTATTAACTCAATATTTTTCTGAATATCTAATTGCTAAAAAATGTCAGGAATGTGACCTTGGTGGGTTGGAGCCAAGGGGCCCTAGAAAGCCATGTCACCTGACAGAACTCATATGGAAGGTTTACTGTGTCAAGGGGAGGGAAGAGACACAGAATGTGCCTGTGGAGATACAGAGCTGAGGAAAAGACAGGAAAAGGGGAGCAGACTTTGCCTTGTATGAGGGAAGGGAGGGAGTGAAGGAGAGAGGGGCTTGCCTTTAAGAGGGGGAATTAGCACATGCACATAGACTACTCATTTAGAAGGACAACCTGATGACCTGGGCTGTCCAGATATTTGTCTGAATGTTAGCAAGTGCCTCCTGTCAGGTTCCCAAGGGCTGGGCCAGATAATATCTAAATGCTAACACTAATGGTTAAATTGATAAGACAGGGGCAGAATCTGTGAAAATTGTATGCTATATGTACTTAATGAGTTAAAGACTTCCTCAGTATTTCTTTTATTAATTCAGATGAGTAAGTTTTAGGGTTTAGTCTCAAAAGGATTTAAGATGATTGTGTGAGATTCCTCTTATAATAGTTAAAGCTTCTTTTACAGTTAGACATGGGCGTTTAAAGAGCTATTACAAATTAAGGACAATTGCCTTCTGTATTATTTTCAAAAAAATTCCTATCTTTCCATTATTTTCTATATGGACTTGACCTTTTTTAATACTATAAATTACTTATATTTGTTTACTGTGAACCACAGTTGTCAATTCCATTAAAATAGAAAGTCGGTAAGTGATGGGATGTTGTCTTCTTTTATGATTGTTCTATTCCCAGTTTAGACTATTGTCCTCAGTGGAAGGCCCTTAAGTACTCCCTGAAACATGCTGAGTGCATGTCAGTGTGTAAAAATTATTTAGCTAGGTGGACCAATTAATATTAATGCCCATGTTTCAATAAATATTTGTGAGAATTCAGTGGAGCACAAAAATATGTCTGGTTATCGAACTTGATGGACATGTTAGGAACAATGGACATTTATCGGTCACTGCGTAGACACTGCTAAATAAACCAAATGGAAGCTTTGGGGACATGGGCAGATGTTGGGAACACAGTGTGAGGAGATTTCAGGCCCATCTTCAGTAAGTTATCTTTTGAGTCTAAACTGAAGGGTGACAGAATGCAGTTAATGGAGTCTAGTGACTGGGTGCTATCACAGCTCTTCGTGTAAGAAACTTGGAAATGCCTCTCATCTGGGAGGAGCTTTACATGGGAAAGGAGTATCTTCTTTCTAAGTAATGATTCTCAAAATTTTTTTCTATACATTATGAGAAAGTAGGATCTTTGTCAGTCATTTCTCATGTCTCCTCAGCACCAATGACCATGCCCAGCATGCCCAAAGAGAAAGAAAGGACAGAATGGAAAAGGGGATGAAGGAAGAGAGCTACAGGTCAAGGCACACAATTTTCAAGGCTCAGTAAGAAATGAAAATATGGCACTTCTTGTGCAGAAATGATTAAGGCTTTCAAGACAGCAGTAAGAAAGCAATAAACTGAGCAATGTGACCTCCAAAGTGGACTCTGGTGATTGGCAGGTCTGATGTCCCTGTAGCTGGATCTGACAATCAGCCTTAGTCTTGGAATAGATGAAATATATTGTTGGTGGAGTTTGCTATGGCTTGATTGTATATTTTCCAACTATCTGCTGACTCTCATAAATTGACTTTACAATGGCATCATGTGAGAGGAGTTTATATTTCCTGTTGTCTTTAATCATCATGAGATAATTTACCCAAGTAGCAATATGCTGTTTGCTAGTCAAGCCACAAAGCAGTCCAAACTTTGACATGCTGTCTCTTGGTCCAAGAAAAATATACTTAAAGAGTTATAGGCTGGCAGGAGGAAGGGGATAAGAGAGAAGGCAAATAAGAACAATGGAAAGGGAGACAGAACAGAAGACAAAAGTGGACTGACCCAATTTCCTTGACTCAGCATGAGAATAACTAGAACAACTTCTGACATTTTCTTTTCTTTTTTATTTAATTTAATTCATTATTATTTTTTATTTTTAATTTTTTTTTGTTTCTTGAGATAATGACTATCTGGTTAGCTCTGGCTAGCCTGGAACTGTGGAAATGAGGCTGTCTTCAGACTCCTAGACATCTGCCTGCTTCTGTCTCTGGAGAGTTGGAATCAAAGTTTTATTCCACCAAGATTGACAAAGCCAACTTTTATTTTCTTTTATTGATTCTTGTGGATTTCACCTCATCCATTCTGATAGCACTTCTTCCTGCCCCTCATGTCCTCCTTCTGCCCTTGTGACCTCCCTCAAACAAAACCAAAATTAAAAAAATAAAAATAAAAGAATTTGTCATGGAAGTTGTGGTGTGACCCATTGGTCTGGCTAAAGGCCTCTGTTTTTTGCCTCACTGGGGCTCCTCTTGGATATCCTTTTGTTGCTCTGTGACATAGAAATCTTGCTGATTTGGATCTGAAGGTTCATTCCCTTGACCTGCTCTAATAGTTCATAGATGACGTAGATGTTAGGGTGGACTAATTCACAGTTCTGGTTCTGGGCTTGTGTTGTAGCTGGGTTGGTCAGTCTTCCATCTTTCTCTCATCTTCACTACCCAGATGAGTTCTAGCACTGCTTCAGCCTGCTCACCCAATGCAGCCTGCAGCAAGGAGGAGGCCAGTTCTCCTGCTCTCAGACCCTCAGATCCTGGACTCCTTATTCATATCTCCTGGGCCAGCTTTACTGTTTTGCCCAGGAAAGATGCAGGGCCCTCTCTTCTGATTGTTTTCAGTAGCATGGGGAAGGCATTGTAGGGGATGAACTCTAGGGTCCTGAATGCACTCAGTCTTGCCTAAGGAGATTCAGAAACTGTTGATACCAGAGGATGAGTTAACCTACTTCCAATGCCTCAGATAATTACAAACTAAGAGACAATTAAAGGAATAGAAACACTTTTGAGTAAAATTAGAGCTTAAATAGTGTAAATGCAGAGCAGGCTCAGGCAAATCTTCCTGTTAAATTACATATCTGAAGTCAGGTAGTTAAAACATTGTGTTAGTTGTTATAAAATATTTTCTGGGCCCATTTGGGCCAAAAGTACAGACCTTGCCCACAGTGGCTTTTATCTCCCAAAGAAATAAATCAGACACTTATATTAATGTCATACTGTTTGGCCTATGTCTCAAGCACATTACTAGCTACCTCTTTCATTATAATTCAACTCATTTCTAGTAATCTATCTGCAACATGGCCCAGCCCGTGGCTCATCTGGATTCCTTACATGGCTCTTCTTCAAGGGTCAGATGGAGACTGACGGACTCTGCCTTCCTTCTACCTGTCTCTACTCTAATCCTCCACCCACTTCTATGGTACTCCACATAGGCCAAACTAGTTACTTTATTTACAGCATACAGAGAACATTTCCACCAGTTAGTGGTATTGCATCCACTTCCTTTAATTCTCATTGAGATTGAATATAATCATAATCATATGTCAAACATGGTTGAATTTCTCATTTAAAGTAGTAAGTCTAATGTGTTACTCAGATGTTACTAAACTCATAATTTATGGAAAAATCAAACTCTAGAACTTGAAACCAAACACCTTGAACTAGTACCTTGATCCTACTCACCTCAGAGGAACACCTGATCCAGTCTTGATGTTGGGATGAGGAAATCAGATCTGCCTGGAGTGGATGCTGAACTGAGCCACTTTGGGACCTTGGGACTTCCTGCCCTTACTGAAGGACATAAAGTGATGGGGAGAAGAGTGAGTGACTGGGAGGGGTGGGAGGGGGAAGAGAGTCTGAACAAGGGGATACATGGATAAAAATATGACTTTATTCACAATAAAAAAATAAAACAAAATATGGTAAAGAATTTTTCTTTCCTTCGTTATTTGCACACTTGTCTATAGTTTGACTTATTTGTCATAGGTAATGCCACCATTTCTGCTTTGGGTTATTTGAACTTGGTCTAAGGTTACACTAAATTCAGCTTGTTTCTTGCATTCTTTTCTTCCGTGATATCTATCCATAGTGAGTGGCAGATAAGTACAATATCTACCACAATATACATTCATATTCAAATTCCTGTTTCCAGAGTGCCTCCTCTTGTTACTTTGGCCAGAAAAAGTTGCAGGTAAAGAATGAAGTATCCAAACGTGGACTTGTTAAAGAATGGTCTCCTTAGTCCTTCTCATCTTCTCAAACATCAATAAAATGTTCAGGTGTGTGTAGTCACGAAGATCTCTAGTGCTAAGAGTCTTATAGGAAAAATAATGGAAATGATTTAAATGAGAGAAAATCTCAGTTAGTTTTCTAAATATATTTCTGTTACAACTATGTACTAGGTTATATATTTATAAATATAGATGAGCATTAAGTAATAGTTATGAAACTTTAGGGAAGTACAGAAGCATGCCTAAAATAGAAATGAAAATGCATAATTTTGTAAAGTTGTATGCAAATAACCTCGTATTTTTTATAGTACAGAGAGAATAGCTCTGTGGTTTTAAATACTTTTTCCTATTATAATTTTATTCATTTTGAAATTAAATATTATAATTTTTTAGAAAAAATAAAACGTTTGCACTTTTATGGAAAATTCATTCTTTTGATGATGAATCATTTCCAGTGACCAAAAATAGTGACAGAAAATATTTAAGGTCACCAGAATGTATTCACTTACTCAAAAATTACATGTAGGGTAAAATAAAAGCTGTATGGTTCCAGAAAGTTTTCTTTTCAGATTCTTCACAAATATCAATCATTTTACATGTATGAGAATGTTCTAGAGACATGGCCACAAAGAGGATTGTTTTCTGTATTTTCACAACATAGTGCCTGATTCCTTGTTAGAAAAGCTAGTTCTGAGATTACACATCTTGGTAATCAGAAGCTCTCATTGAGTTATTAAAGAATAGCTCATTGAAGGTTTAGTGTTAGGCTTGAAGCACATTCAAATCTGATTAGTGAAACACAGGCTTCAATTGATTCCAACTTAGTGTTATTCTGGCTCCATTGCATTATAAAAATCTCTGCAAATAAGCAACCACTCTGTGGATAAAATTCATATACAGTCTAGGCAAAAGCCAATTTGGATTTAAAATTCTGTTGTTACCATAGTTATATCTTTGAGCAAAATTCTTAAACTTTCAATTTTTATAAAATATTGATCTCATTTTAATGAGTATATATACCATAGCATTTCATTTGAAACTATATTTCTCTATCATAAGTTATATGGAATTATTATTCTGTAGTGATATTTAACTGTTTCTCAGGTATGTTGTATATTAAATAGATCTGTGGCAAAATTTATGGGGTTCTTTGTGGTCTGCCTGCTTCTCCGACTCCAGTTTTAATGATTAAGTTCTAATAGTGTCCCCTCTTAGTCAATTCTTTATTTTTGTTTTGTATCATTTCTGTTATGAGACTCACTGCCTTGGTCTGGATGCTCATTAAATCCCTGTAATACTGTAATTCAACTTCAGCCCTCTCTGATCCCTTCTCTGCACAGTCCTAATGGGAACCTTTATACAGCTGATAATCTTTTCATCTGAATATTTTGGTAACAGATTCATGATTTCCAAGGGAAAAAAATCTCCAACTAAAGTATCACATGTAAAACTTCCCATGATTAGGCCCTCATTTCCTTTGCCAGTCTCATGATATATCCTATCCTCTTACTATGTGCCCAGAGTCTTAAAAGTTAGGTCTTCTCCACATCCATTTGTGTTTGAAAAAACTTGTCCCAAGATTCAAAAACTGCACCCTAATTTCCCATCTGTCATATTGGTACCTGATTTTTATATCTGTTCTGGGATTTCATCATATCTCTAATTATCTTTTCTTGTTGCTTTTTAGCATGGTAATATTAAAATTTGTGAATTTTAGGAGTTGATTAATTATAATGGCAAAAGTTAGAGATGTAGCTCAGTGATAAGGACAATTTATATAGTGCAGGAAGACCTGGATTTAATCACCAATACCATCTAAATATATAAGATAAATAACTAAAAAAGAGAATGAAGATTATTAGGACATAATACTTTTAGTGGGATTAAAATCTTATAGTGGAGATGCAGAGGAACTGTTCATCCTGTTGTACTTTCATATGTAAGGACACTATTAAAGAAGGTACCATTCATGGGTAAGATTATAATTTTTCCTACTGATTGAATATTTCCCAGTATTTAAAATATGATGAATTAACACACATTCTTCATAAACTAATTAGTGCAGATATTGTTAAAGCAGTACAATTTTTCCATCTTGTCCAAATCATCTACCTTTATTTTGTTTATAATAATGAGTGTCCTATGCATTGCAATTACCTACCTCACTAGTCACAGTTTCATTTGGTTGTGCATAGAATGAATTAGAAAACCTAGCCATTGTTTTCCTATAGCCTCAGACTTCTACTTAAACATGACTCAATGATTTATTTCATAAGTGATTCAAACAAATGACATGATTGAGCATTTTTATTACCTAGAATTCCACTTGCCTTTCAGCATATACATCTAACATAAAATAAGAAATAATCTAGGGGGTAATAATGGCAACTGAAATAGGAGGACAAAAAAGAAAGGAGATTCTATAGTAATCAGAAGAAAAGAACTGGGAAACAGTAAATTAAATGAACAACATGCCTGCATTGTCCTTCGCAGGGAGAATTAAGGGGAAATATGTAATTGAAAAATACTTAAGAGGTGCAGAAGGGATGAAAATATACAGACTGAACACTGAATATATGGCACTCCCACTAAGGGAGGAGTTACAGGAAACATCACAGATGGAAGCCCTATGATTAACCCCACTGACAGGATTAATGTATCACTGTTCAACCTGAGAGCACTAAAGGAAAACCTAGAATATAGGGCTGAGTGAACTACACTATCATTGCAAGTCACTTAGAGGTGACAGAGTAAAACAGATTCCTTTTAAATCAAGATCTGAAATATGATCACAGCTGTGTGATTATTAACAAATGGCAGAATGATTAAATAGACAAAGGGCTTTATGTGTTGAGAATCAGCAAAGATTGGTTGTATTTCCCCACAAATCACCATTTTTATCATTGCTAACGTTGAATACCATTCTTATTTTGTTCATCTCCCAACCCCTAGAGGCTTTTGATCACGGGTTTAAGTTTTCTAAATTATTAATCAGTAACCAAGATAATTCATTTTACAAAATTTGTCCATGCTTCTCATTAATGTCCCAGCATTTGAAACTACATTTTAAGGACTAAGATGAACTGTGGGTCAGCAGTTATGACAGCTGGCAGTTCAGCAATGGTGTGCTGGTCAGTTTTATTGTTCATGCTCTGAAATAATTTTGAACATGATTAATAGTTCATAAAGGAGTTTCCATTTGTAATATGAATATATTAATAATTGCCCAGTTTAATAGATTTTGTCAGAAAAATATCCTAAGCACAATGTCTCCCTGTGACACTATGTCAGTCATTAAAGATAAGGGCTGGCGGTTAGCACTATCTTACTTCACAGGAGTGTGCCTGTACCCACAAGTGTGTGTATGTGTGTGGTTCTCCTGTCTCCCCAAAACAGCATTATAATAGTTTTTCCTAGGAGGAAGCTTACATTAGCCTAACTGCTCTTGGAGTCTTTGTCATGTAGTCGACCTACGAATTGCCCTCATCCCTCTGGCTATTAAATGTCAATAACTTCTCTGCTCAGAGTAGTATTTTACACCCACATCATTCTCTTCTCTTGGAGTTGTGAATTGGTCTAGCTCAAACTTGTCCAGGATTTTTAAAAATGGTTTCCATTGATAAAACAATAATTTTATTAAGACTGGTCGTGAAGGATATGTAGTATGAGTTTCTGGACCTGCCTGGCTCTGAGATCCAGACCAGCAGTTCCAAATAATCACTCAAAATCTTATATTAATTACATCCAGACACACTGCTTGCTAACTCTTACTCGAAACTAACTCATGATTAGTCAAGTGGCTTAGTACCTTTTCTGAGGGCAGCATTTTTGTCTTCTTATCTCTGTGAACATCTATCCGGCATCTCTGCTCTTCCTTTTAACAGAGTTTTCTTGGTCTGGGGGGGCCCACTCATAATTTCTGTCTGCCTTCTGGTTAATCAGTGTTTTATTCAACAAGCAAGAGGGCCAAATATGTACAATGTATAAGAGCATAATCCCACAGCACGGATATTTCAACCAAAAAACAAAACAAAACATGGATTTTATAGTCTCATTAAAAATGATTGTATTACATGATAATGAAGATATTTCAAATTCAATGTGTATTATTTTTCCAAGCATATGAGTCATTCACTAAATAAATGCCAAATTAATTCAGAGATATAAATCTTCATGAAAGAAGACAAAGAATCAACACCTATATACTGGAGCACACAGTGAATCTAGACAAATTGTCTGGAATTATGTTATTCTTCTAGGGAGGTCACTGTGTAAGTGAATTTATTTTACATGTAAGAAGTTTAGTGACCAAATTCATCCATTTGCCAGCAAATTTTAGGATATCATTTTTTCTTACTCCTGAGTGTAGGTATACCACAATTTGTTAATCTATTCTTCAATTGAGGGGCATCTAGGTTGTTTCCAGGTTCTTGCTATTATGAATAATGCTGTTAAAAAATGTCATTGTATACAAGAGCTCAAGACTAGAGCGTAACTAAATGACACACTGCTTCAGTTCTGCAATGATGGCCCCTGGCAGGATTGTGGGTGAGGAAAGATTTGTTTTCTTTAAGGGTCTCACCACAGGGAGTTTATGTTCCAGTAAGTAAATGAGCAGCATGAATGGGTGTTTTTTTAAATGGGGAGATTGTAAGTGTGGGTATGAATCTGAGAGGACTGATAACTGAGTTTGATAGGGTGCATGATGTAAAATCATCCTAAATATCATATTTGGCTTGTCTTTGTAAATTATTATTCTTGCCTCAGTCTTCCAAACATCTACATATGAAAGGAGAGTGATTGGGAGTGGCAGAAGGGGGAAGGGAGTTTGAATAATGGGATACAAGAATAAAAAAATGAGATTTTATTCAAAAATAAAAAATCAAAAATAGAAAACACTACTTGATTTTTTTTATTTTTCTGCTTTGTATCTGTCATCATTCATTATTTCTGCACGCATGTGTACATTCATGGTCATGTGTTTGAAGGTATTCATGTATTTGTGTTAGCGAAGAGAAGAGAGACAGGAAAGTTTTGATTGTTCATCCACATATTGAATTTGTGAATTCAATGCATTTGCCAGTCTCCACCTTCACGGAAGGGCTTTTATCATCAAGTACTTAACCAACTAAGCCATCTCCCCAGCATAAAACTCTAAACTGAAATCTTAACCTAATATTACTAATAGATTAGGGAATAATTTTACTAATTATGGTACAGTAGAAATAAAATACCAGATATTATTTTATAGTCAAGTACTAATTTTCTCATGGTCTTGTTTAATTAATGAAAAGTGCTTCAAGTTCAAAATCAAAACAATATAAATGTTTTTCCATAAAAGAATTCTATAAAATATACAACATTTTTTCTTTATTTCTTACCTTTGATATAGATTCTTTTAGCTTGAAACAAAATTTTCTTCTTTTTTTATTATTATGAATAAAGAAGTCACATTTTCTATCCTTGTATATCCTTATTCAAGATCCCTTCCCCTCCCACCACATTAGGTCATTCTCTCTTCTCAACATTTCCCCATCCCGCCTTGGGCAGGTGGTTCCAAGGTCCCAATATTGCTTAGTTCAGCCTTCACTCCTGGCAAATCCAGTTTTCTACCCCCAACATCAAGACTAAGTCAGTTGTTCCTCTAGGGGGAGGGGGATCCAAGGAGTCATTCCAAGGTGTTTCTGATCCCAAGCTGATCAGTGGTTGTGTGGTTTGCAGCTTGGGTATGCTTTGCTTATTGTTTGTTTGTTTGTTTGTTTAGAGTCCACTAATGAGTGAGTACATCCCCTGCTTTCTTTCCGGGGTTGTGATACCTCACTCAGGAGGATATTCTCCAAATCCATCGATTTACCTGCAAATTTTAGGATATCATTTTTTCTTACTGATGAATAGTACTCCATTGTGTAGCTCTACCACAGTGAAACAAAATTTTTATAGAATTAGTATTTTAATTTCTAGTTTTTGTTGAACCATTAAAAATATTTCTAATATTTTGCTTAGGTATTCTAGGATTATTTTGTACAAATATTTTTATTGAAAGTCTAAAAAACTTTGCTTTATTTTTTCCTAGTAAAATAATAATAACAAAATATTTATTGATAATACACTGTCCAAGTTATGATATATAGGAGACATAAAATTAAATTCATAGCACATTTATACAAATTAATCTTACTGTTAAGTAAAAAATGGGTAATGTAACTTTTATTTAATTATACTCTGTAAAACTATTTCAGAGAAAAGTATCAGAAAGAAAATAAAAATAAATAAGTAGCAGATGAATAGTTGTAATAAGGGTTGAAACACACTTTTTTGATGTACTTCTTGGGCCTTAGAATATTTTAGACTACAGCCCTTGAATCCTGTGAGGTTTGATTCTTTCAACTGAGTGGTGTGCTATTTCCAGGAAAGAAGGTTTATATCAATAGACAACTGTCATAAAACAACTCGAGATTTTATTAACATTTTGTATCACTTTTGTAAATGTTGAATACCTTTTATAAGTTTTATTCCTCATCTATACAGTGTTTTTCTTGACTTCGTTCATTAAATACAGATAACAATATATGATTAGAACAAAATATATGACGAATGAGAATGCTCTTTTTGCTTTCCTTCTAGTAATAAGCATGACTGAATATGTAAAATTCACACCTTTAATTTCTATAATATATGCCATGCATACATTAAGAGCTGTAATTATCCTAATTTTAGCATAATAATTGCATGAATTAATTCTTTCAAAATTGATCTGCTGACCTGGGGAAGAAAATATGCACAGGGCAATAGAATAGATTTTACAATTTTAAACATTGAAAACAACCTGTCTAAGCATTTACTGCTTGACTTATTTGCATATTTAAGCAATGTAAAAAGTCAGGCTTCTCAGAAAGCCTTTTGGCTGTTCAGTGTGATGTGCACTCTAGCCTGAAAACTTCTGTCCATCTCACTCCTGCATGTTTATTGCTCTCTGAACAAAAGCACGGTGTGTGCCTTGACATTTCTGGATCCCAACCGTTTTGCAGTAATTTTAGAACTCATCCTTGTCTTTATGTACTAGAAAAAAAAAAGCATACAGTTCTTCCAGGAGAAACTGGTAACATAAAATCTTGAGGCTGTTAGTTTTTCAGTTTGTCCTACGTGACACAAATTTCATAATATTTGAGATTGAATTAGTGGTTTGAAGACTAGTGCTGAAGCTCAGCTTATAAAATATTTGTCTTTGGAAACTATGTACTTGTATTCTATAGGTATTGTGTATTTATTTATCTGAATATCTTTTGTTTAAACTAGATACCTAAATGAATTTTCATGATAGCTTGATAAAATGATAAAATACAATTTGTTCTGAGTATTTTATTTTAAAGGTATTACATTTTTTGTGGAAACTTTCTCCAATATTTTATAATAGTGTTTGTTCTGTTATCCAATGAACATCTTTTCTTACTCAGTACAGTTATGAATGGAAGTTAAGTGCATAAAATAACATGATTAAAAATCCTTTATTTTTTAATTATAAAAATAATTATGCATTTTCTCCTTTCATTTCCTACTTTTAGCTTCTAAACTGAATTCCTCCCTACCCCTGCCCTCCTTTCAAATTCATAGACAGTTTTGTGTGTGCATTTTGTATATTGATATTTATAATATATTGTTATATATGTACATATATATAATATATCATATACATATGCAAATGTATAAATATATTCATATACATTCACATAATTAATCATAAAAATGATAGGTCAGATATGAATAAATATATACATTGAACCTACTAAGTCTTTTTTGTATACATGTATATATGTATGTCATTGTACGTGTATTATGTCAGAGCTGTCCACTTAGTATTGAATGACCAATTAGGAGGCTCATCTCTGGGGGTGACTAATTCTTCCTCTCAGCATCTCTCACTTGCTTGGCGGTTTTTTGTCTAGTGGTGGGGACCATGAAATCCAACACTCCAGGTTAGCATGCCTATTGATATGTCCTCATTCAGGTCCTGTTGAAGCAGCTGTGTTGTTGAGGTATCATGAGTAAAGCTGCTCTGTCATTTCTAGGAGACAATCCAAGAGCAAATTTTCTGATCCTCTGGTTCTTATGCTCCATCTTCCTATGATGTTCTCTCTGAGCATTAGGTGCATGGGTGTACTGCTGATTTTTCAACTGGCTTTTCTCTGCATTTTGGCCAGTTGTGTCTTTCCTTAATGGTCTCTGCCTATTGTAAAATGAATCTACATTTATCTGTGGGTATAAGGATAAGTATTAGGAGTGCATTTAGGAGTTATGATGATTTAGTGTAGATTCTCTTCTAAAGCTGATGGCCTCACTAACCCTCAATAGTTAGCTAGATGTCTGTTCCTGGCATGACATATCCCCTCATGAGAAGGTCTTTAGTTTTGGGGATAAGGAGGAAAGGTCAATATACAAAGAGAGGAAGTCAGGAGGGAAAACAACATTAAGGATGAATGAAGAAACAGTAAGGAAACCCATTTTACTCACCTAAAATTACATATAGCGCATATAATTGCATATGAATACAAATTTGAATGAAATAGTGCTACTCTGGCTGACAATGCTTCCTTCTGAGGTCATAAACTATCTAAAATGTAGAACCCAGTACCAGGCTTAAGAAGTCCACTTTTAGTTAAGGACATCCAAAAGGCTTCTAAAACAACATAGACTATTGCTCATGATTGTCTCTGAGATGATGATGGTAAGTCCCTATTGCAGAAAACACCTTGTACTTTGGACACAGAACTCAGGAGCTGAGCAAGATCTGACAGTAAAGGTCCCCCTTCAATGGACTAATTTTCATAGTCCTGGAGACCCTATGCCAGCTGGGAGGAAGTAACCAATAATCTATCCAGCCATGTAACCAATAAACTACAATGGATAGTATGGCAAAATATCCCTAAGGATACATTGGTGACACTCATCATGGTATTCAGCAGCTCTCTAAAACACAATATTTAATGTTGCTTATGTTGTTTATTTCTATAACATTTTATTTAGCATTATTTCAGTAAACATGCTGAGTATCAATTATTTTAAAATGCCAAATAATTTATAGACAAAAATGAACATAAGAAGTAATTTCAATAATAAATGATTAATCATTAAATACCAAGTAAATTTCAAAATAGAAACAAAGGCAATTAGTCTACAAAATAGGTGGGATGACAATATGTTAATGTCCCATAAAATCATATGACTTAATAATGGGGCACAGTCATAGGTTGCAGTAGCTAGAATAAAAAAGCTTGCCTATATAACACTATGTAATGGAGACAGATGTTTTCTGTATCATAGAATTTCTGAAGATCAGGTATAAGGGTAGAAAATTGGGGCATTAGTTTATTTTGACTGCTTTTGTTATTCACTGAGTATAACAGGAACCCCCAGCACAGAATGGTTAAAAGTATCCACTTACCTTTATGCACAATGATAACATTCAACAAGCAGTGATAGCATATAGGCTTTCAGATAAAGCTTTTGCAATGGAAGTTGAAAATGATGTTTATATTCCTACTTACTCATCTTGGCAGCTTTTAGGGAAGGAAATATTGATGAACAATTTTCCTGCATTCCAACAGGAATGTTTTCTACAGTTATTAGATAGAAGAAATATTAGAAGAGTCATACTGAGCATTCCATCATTAGTATGCAAATAGTGGTGATTCATAATCAGGAAGACAGTCAGTTCTGGTTGCTTTTAATCACTGTTGGTTCTGTGTCAAATAAACACGACTCTTTTAAGAGATGGTCTTTTTCATCTCTCCTTTTTTCTCTTCCCAAATAGACAACTAATTTGAAAGTTCCCTGAGGAAAATTTCAAGCGTTTGTAAGAAACAATGTGTATCTGCTGCTTTGCCTTCTCCCAGATGAAATAATCTTACAGATTCAGCTAGAGAAGTCATAACTCACCAGTTGTTCCTGGCATCTCACTTTACTTGGGCACAACACTTATTTTACTGATGTGTTCATATAAGGCATTTATTTGAGTATAATTTTTAGGGTGATTTGAGCTGCAGAAATTTCTCCTTCCTGTACTAAAACGCAGGCATGGGCGATAGTGGTGGGAACTTCATATGTTTAGAGGGCCATTAGGAACATGCATGCAGAACAGACAAACAAGAATCACCAATCAATTTTAAATGCAATGAATTCAAGGTTTAGCAACTAAAATCACCCAAAATATTGTTGAATGTATTATTCTATTCAGTGTAGTCATGCAAGGATTTATTTTTAAGATATATGAGTGTTTTTTTTTTCTTTTCTTCTTTGGAAATAAAGCCACATCCTTGTTGAGAAAGTAACAGTCAAAAAGGAGGGGAAACAGTAAGAGATAGTTATGTATTGTGTGCATTGCTGTGCTCTGACCAGCACAAACGTTTAAAGCTTGGGTTGCTTTCATCCCAAGACACTGCTTTAAGGAACACATTCTTTATTTATGTAGCACCTACAAATCTATGGAAGAGGGTTACAGAGAAAGAGTAAAATGTTTAGTTGTATAGAAATGCTCCTACAGATGTGTTTCAGAAAATACTATCCTTTATCTATTTTCTCCCTTTAAGTATTGTGCATTAGTGAATGCACAATAGAACAAACAGACACTTAAGTTATAAAAAAATGAATAAACATTGTTGAATTTAAGTTTAATACTGGAAATAAGTAATTTTTTTCAGAAATAGTCACTCATTCTCTAAATAAAATGATGCAGGTAAACTTTGTCTATACATCTGCAGGATATACTCATACAAAGCTAAGTTGGAATAGTATTTCTCCCTCAAATAAAATAGTAGGAAGTACCTCAGATTTCTTAATCTTGCTAAGTAAAAAAAGGCTGTAAAAGAAATAAGAGGAATAGAATATTTCTTTCAGAATTGTTAGCCATGAATATATGTAGTGGGATTATTTTGTTGCATTGTAAATAATTGTCCCACCTACTGGTCTAATAAAAATGCTGCTTGGCCAAAGGAAGACAGCAAATGTGGGCAGGGCTACCAGACTAAGAAAACTCGGGAACAGGAGGAACAGAGCAGAGATGCCAGAGAGAGCCTGGATGAGTTGCCAGCAGAAGCAGAGGAAAGAAGCTGAAATGCTGCTCTAAGAAAAGGTACCAAACCACATGGCTGGAGAAGATAAGAAAGATGGGTTAGTTTAAGACTAAATAGTTAGCATGTTATATGCCAGGGATGTCTGGGCCCCAGACAGATTAGCATAAAATTAATGTAAGCGTCTCAAGATTCAACCATGTTCTAGCATGTTAAAATTTCAATTTAGTTTAATGATAAGTAATTTTCACTGTTTCTACATACCACACATAGACCATTCATCAATCAGACATTTGGCTTGATTTCTTTTTTTCTTTTTTATTTTTTGAGTTCTCTTCAATATTTTCTTTTACTATGAATAAAGTCACATTTTCTACCATTGTATAACCTTACTCAAGATATCTTCCCCCTCCCACCTCCTCCAGTCGCTCTCTCTTCTCCACATCTCCCCATCTCCTCCCCAGAAAGGGCAGGAGATTCCAAGATCCCAATATTGCTCAGTTCAGCATCCACTCCTGCCAGATCCAGTTTCCTCACGACTGAATCAGGTGTTCCTCTAGAGGGTCTCAGGTCCAAGGTGTCAGTCCAAGGTGTTTTAGATCCCAAGCTGTTCAGTGGTTGTGGTTTGCAGCTTGGAGAATTGCTTTGCTTTTTGCTTTTATCATTAGAGTCCACAAATGAGTGATTGCATCACCTGCTTATCTTTCTGGGTTTGAGATACCTTGCTCAGAAGGATATTATCCGAATCCATCCATTTCCCTGCAAATTTTAGGGTATCATTTTTTCTTACTGCTGAGTAGTAGTCCATTGTGTAGATGTACCACAGTTTGTTAATCCATTCTGCGGTTAAGGGGCATCTAGGTTGTTTCCAGGTTCTTGCTATTACAAATAATGCTGCTATGAACATAGTTGAGCTAATACCTTTGGAGTGTGAATGTGCCTCTTTAGGGTATACACCCAGAAGTGGTATTGCTGGGTCCTTGGGGAGATTGATTCCCAGTTATCTGAGAAACCACCAAACTGCATTGCAGAGTGTCTAAACAAGATTATATTCCCACCAACAATGGAGGAGTGTTCCCCTTGCTCCGCAACCTCTCCAACATAAGCTGTCATTTGTGTCTTTTATCTTAGCCAATCTGACAGGTGTAAGCTAGTATTTCAAAGTTGTTTTTATTTGCATTTCTCTGATGGCTAAAGATATGAGCACTTTTCAAGTGCCTTTCAGCCATTCATAATTCTTCTGCTGAGAATTCCCTTTTTAGTTCTGAGCCCCATTTTTTGATTGAGTTATTCAAGGTTTGTGACTCTATTTCTTGAGTTCTTTATATATTTTAGAGATCAGTCCTCTATCACTTTTGGTCTGGTGAAAATCTTTTCCCATGATGTAGGCTGTCATTTTGTCCTATTGACAGTGTCCTTGGCTTTACAGAAGCTTCTCAGTTTAGTGAGGTCCTAGTGTCTGTGCCACTGGTGTTATATTTAGGAAGTGGTTGCCTGTGCCAATTCATTGGAGGGTATTTCCCACATTCTTTCCTATCAAGTTCAGAGTGGCTGGGTTTATGTTGAGGTCTTTGATCCACTTGGATTTGAGTTTTGTGCAGGGTGATAGGCTTGGATCTATTTGCATTTTTCTACACTTTTCCATCCAGCTATGCCAACACCATTTGTTAAAGATACTATCTTTTTTCCATTGAATGTTTTGGACCTCTTTGTCAAAGATCAGGCATAGGTTTTTGGGTTAATGTCTGGATCCTCAGTTCTATTCCATTGATCCACAAGTCTGTTTTTATGCCATTACCAGGCTGTTTTTATTACTGTAGCTCTATAGTATAACTTGAAGTTGGGGATGGTGATGCCTCCTGAGGTTCTTTTGTTAAGAAAAATTGTTTTGGCAATCCTGGCTTTCCTGTTATTCCAAATGAAATTGAGAATAGTTATTTCAAGGTTCAAAAAATATTATGTTGTGATTTTGATGGGCATTGCATTCAATCTGTAGATTTCTTTTGGTAGAATTGCCATTTTTACTATGTTGATCCTTGCTTTCCAGGAACATGGGAGATCTTTCCATTTTCTGATATCCTCTTCAAAATCTTTCTTCAGTAATTTAAAATTTTTGTCAAATAGATCTGTTACTTTTTTGGTTATAGTTACTCCAAGGTATTTAATGCTATTTGCAGCTGTTATAAAGAGTGATGTTTCCCTTATTTCTTTTTCAGCCCTTTTTTCATTAGTGTATAGTAGGACTCCTGATTTCTTTCACTTAATCTTGTATCCTGCTATATTACTGAAGGTATTAATGAGCTATAGAATTTCCTTGGTACAATTTTGTGGGTTACTTATGTATACAAACATATCATGTGCAAATAGAGATAGTTTCACTTCTTCATTTCCAATTTGTATCACCTTAATTTGCTTTTGTTCTCTTATTGCTTTAGCTAAAACTTCGAGAACTATATTGAGTAGATAAAGGGAGAGAGAACACTTTTGTCTAGTTCCTGATTTTAGTGGGATCACTTTGAGTTTTTCTCCATTTAGTTTGATGTTGGCTGTTGGCTTCCTGTAAATAGACTTTTTTATATTGAGATATTTTTCCTATATTCCTGATTCCTCCAGAACTTTAATCATAAAGGAGTATTGGATTTTGTCAAAGGTTTTTTCAGCATCTAAGGATGTAATCATGTAGGTTTTTTTTTTCCTTCAGTTTGTTTATGTGATGGGTGACATTTACGGTTTTTCGTATATTGTACCATTTCTGCATTTCTGGGATGAAGCCTACTTGGTCATGGTGGATGATATATTTTATATATTGTTGTATACGATTTGCCAAAATTTTGTTGAGAATTTTAGCATCAATATTCATGCGGGAATTTGGTCTGCAATTCTTCTTGTTTGTTGTATCTTTGAGTGGCTTGAGTCTTAGGGTAATTGTGGCTTTAGGAGCCCCTCACAGCCAAACTCTAGTCCAGTCTGCTAAGGAGAGTCTGGGATCAGACTCTACAGATTGACCATGGTTCTGGAAAGTGACTTTCTGGACGGGTGATCTTGGCTGACTTCCATTTATCACTATCAAAAATAGCACTACTATGAGCACAGGAGTCAGAGTATCTTTTTAAGACCCTAATTTTAATGTATTAGTTATGTCTTCAGAAGTAGTATTTCTTAGCAACATTTTTAGAGACATTTTTATGCCATCATTTGTGTAACTTCTATTTATTTTTTGTGGATTTTGAATCATAATTTCTGATCTCACTTATTTTCCTGTCCCCTTGCATCTGTACTCTGCCCTGCAACTTCCTCCTCACAAAAAAACAAAGTTAAGGAAGCCCTAAAACTAAACAATACAAATAAAACAAACAAATAAATATATAACTAAAGAACAAATGAAGGAGAAGAATCTTGTCCTGAAAGCTGCAGTGTGGCCCCTTGAATCACACTTTACACTTTAGTTCATTCATATTTATTTGCATGTGTCCATTTCCATGAGTCATTGTTCAGGCTTGAGGCATCTGACTGCTGCTATGCCTCTGATGCCACAGATAATGGGCATGCCTTTGGTTTTAATTTGGCTGATTTTGTTTTGCCTACTTAGTGCTCTGGCTAAATCTTCTAGATATTAGGAATGTCAGTTATCAGTACCCTTTCTTTGTTGTTTACCGTATGAGGAGCTCAGTCCATTGCCATTGTGCCTTTGCTTCCTGTAGTTTTTCCATAAATCGGTTTTTCTTCCTCCCTCCCTCCCTTCCTCCCTTCCTCCCTCCTGTTTTTAATTCTTTCTTTTGTTTTCTTTTATTGATTGATGGGTTTATTATTTTTTTTGTTTTATTGTATTTTTCCCATTTATTGAAGATAGTTTCTTTCCTGATTACACTTTCTCCTCCCTCCAATCTGGATCCACTCTGCTCTGTCTTTCATGAATACAGAACAGGCTTGCAAGAGACAAACAAAATAACAGAACAAAATAAAATGTAATAAAATAAAATAAGAACACTCATTTCTAGGTTGACTAACACAAACTGAGCCAGTATCCTACAAACTGCATATGCAGTCAATTTTTATTAGCCCACTTTTCCTTTATTGAAGGGGAAAATTAAATATTAAAAAGTTTATCTTCATACAATGTACTCTACAATTTCCCCATCCCCAACTCTTTCAATGTCCTCCTCACCTCCTCATTCTCTCTCCTTAGAAAAGAACCAGACAACGACAATATAATAATATAATAAAATAAACAAATCTAGTAGGACAAAGCAAACAGAATAAATTCAGAGATATATGTATGCCTCCATTTGCACAAAAAAGACCCTGACAAATCCTTATGAGACAAAGACCCTCTAAAGATGCCATTCAGTTTGTTTCTATTGGATATTTACTAGCAGTCATCTTCTAATATTGAATATCAAGACTTTATTTTCTGAATCTCTAAGTACAAAAATATAGAAATAAAAGAATAGATACTCATGATGACCCTCTTAATATACAGGACAACTGCAGCCAAGAAAAAGAGGTTTAGTGCATTGGAATAGGGAGGGGCAGTTTCTCTCCATATTGAATCTTCAGCACTTTATCATTAAAAGGAGTAAAAATGAGTAATTAAGCAAGTAAATAAATAAATCTTAGCCAAGGAGAAGCAAATAAATACAGGAGGTAGGGTGGAAGAATTGATCCCATATGTTCCTTTAATTCAATCTGTGTGAACAAATTTTAAAGAATAAAATTAAGTGAAATGACAGTGCTTGGGGAAGATAAAACAAAAGTGTAGATACAAAATGATGGAAGTATAATGATCAAAAAGGAAAACCCAACAAATGACAAACTGAAGCAACTTTTTCATGTTACACAATTAGCTATAGAGGAATAATGTTGCTAAAAATCGAGTGTCATGGGGCATTAATACAATGTTTAAATAATCTTCTGCAAGTATTTAGGTTACTTTATGTGAACATAATCACTAGATTTTTGCAAGTATAAGCCAGATATCATTTACATAATAAGAAAACAGGAATTTCTCCTGATTTCTTTCTTTACATCTTGCCCATGACTGCATATGTCATTTAAATTACTTCTAACAGCTTTTATATCATTAATATTTTAGTATTTACTTTTAAAAATACTGACAATTATATTTCAGGTAATTTTGCTCATTTTTAAATTATTTGACATTTAACAATTAACTCAAAAACAAAATATCAATGACTAGGTTGAAGGTGACTCAGACTCCATAGCACTGGCTACAGTTTCCGAGGACTAAGGTTCATTATCAAGCACCTACATGGTGCATGACAACCATCTGTAACTACAGGTCCAGAGCATCTTGACACTTTCTTCTGACTTCCATGGGTATCATGCATATAGATTGTTCAGACATACATGCAGGCAAAACACTCATATAAATATAATATCATGAAAAAGTTAAAACAGGCAAGTCTATGGTTGCATTTTCGTGATTGCTAATTGATGTAGGAGGGCTAAGAATACTGTGTGGGCAGTGTCATCCCTAGGAACATAGACTTGGCCTACATAAAAGAATGCTAAATGTGAACCTGAAAGTTCGGCAGTAATCAGGGTTCCTCCATGATATTTCCTTCAGTTCCTGCCTCCAGATTTCTTCCTGCATGTCCTTCTCTGGCCTTCATGGACTATTGGCTTGTAAGTTGTAGGATGAAATAAACTATTTCTTCCCAAGGTTGTTTCTGTCAATGTTTGTTCAAGGCAACAGGGAACAGGCTAGGACAGAAGGTTTGAAGCCAAGCAGCATTATCAGTTATAGGACGTACAGTCCATATATCTCTGAATTCAGAAGAAGATCTGCTCAGAGAGGGAGAAATTTTCCTGGAGCTCTAGTTGATGCAGTCTCCAAAGTCCAGGAAATCTTCAATAGTATTGCGGCCTCAAATGAGCTACTATATCTTCACGAAGTCTGAAGAACTTAATTTCCATGACCTATCACTGAGGACTGTTGATTTAGTTATATTCATTGTGCTCTTTCTCAGTTGAGCCAGAGCTGCCTGCTTTACCTTTCCAAATAGGAAATGTCCTTGTTCCAAGGCTTTGCAAACATGAAAAAACTGAACACTTGCATCTAATCTGGCACTTGAATTTCTGCATTTAGAAAAAGCTTGTAATTATGTCAGTGCTGCTGGCCCACACATGTGTTTAATTAATGAATTTGAAGTAGCAAAATATTTTAAAATATTCTTTAAATAATTCCACTAGTATACTTTATTTAATGAATGTAAAGAGATTCAGTTCATGAGAAAAATGACTTACAGGCAACTTTTCCAGAAAAATTAATTACAGTAAATTTCTTTAATTAACTGCTTGATACAGTTGATCTCAGAGATACTTTGAAATTAGTGAAGTGGTTTATCTCATTTATAAATGGAAGTATGAGAAGTAGAAATATCATAGTTTAATAGGAAGCAAACACATGGCCACCTGTAGATTTTGATAGTTATGAGACATGTTGAATAGCACTTCCAAGCCAATCACCTCTGATGTAAACCATCTCTCTAGTTCCCCAGGTGAGTAGTAATGATTTCATGATTTATCTGTTTTGTCCTAGTTCAATTGGTAGAACTATATAGCTTTCACAATAACAGAATTCTTGAAGCAGCTCATGCAATTTGTAAACTAGTGTATATATTCTAAACATCCAAATGTATAACAAAGCTCAGTTATCTCAAGCATTAAAACACTTAGTGGTTAATCATATTAACAGGATATAGATCTATTCACATAAGTTTTACAATCATCACCATATATCAGATCATACCAGAAAGTTAATGAAACTTTAAAAAAAATTATTCAGTTAACATTTGTAACTTTACATCTTGCTTTCTGTTACCTTTACCAAACCACTATTGTAGAAAGATTAAAAGGAAAATATGTTTATATTTTCAACTGCATTTTGAACTACTTGAAGTAATGAGATTAGCATAATAACTTTCATGAGATTTCTTTGGTTCTTGAGATTTATTCCTCTAAAAAATTCAATAAGCATAAATGTCTATTAAATTAGGAAGACATTTTAAAGTTTATTATCTTTAAGACACTGCAAAAATTTATATGCTATAATATTTTGCTTGAGAGGCTTTAGACAAATTTTATTTTATGTATTTTAAATATTTCATATTATAGAATAGGAAAGCTATGGAAAAGGATTAAATGATGACAATTTATCTTCAGAGTGTATGGGAAAGAAGATTGATGTTTTTTCCTGCAAAGGCAAATTGCAGTCATAATTTTAGAAAGGTGAATTTATTAAATTTAAGAAATGTTTCAGGTTACATTTCTGTACATATGGATTGATGCTAAGAATTCCTAATAGCCCAGAGTAGGGTTCCCTTCACACACGTTCATTAATATCATAGCAAACAGCTAAATTCACTGTAGAAACAATAAAATAAGTTGGTCATAAAGAAGAAACAGGCATAGTAACATCATTGAAACATGGCCAATGAGTTAGCAGTATAATGGGTGTTTTTCTCAGTGGAGCTGCCTGCTGTTTCTGCCCACTCTGCACCTAACGAGCATTTCAGTTGATGTGTACACTTTGAATTCCCATCTGATTCTCATTTTGTCAGCTTGCTTTCCTTGATCTTTGCTAACTAAATGGCAATTTCTCTGTATTCTCTATCTAAACTTTCATTATACATATTTCTTCTAAATATTGCATTTATAATTAACTATAATCTAGGAGCCTTAAGAGATACAGGTTCCTTGCTTCTGGAAGGGAATCTAATTTAATTAGCCCAGGTATGGCGTGGGCATTATGGGTTTTATAAACCCATATCTGTAGTTGTAACTTCAGAAATGTGCTACATCTGACTAGTTATAATTACCATTTACTTTAATACCCAAGTAATCTTCTCATTAGATATTATTTTCAGAGAAAAGAAAACAAATTTCAGAACCACTTAATAACTAGCCTAAAATTAAAGTCACTAGTATAGCAATTTTACAAGATTCTATTGAAGATTTATTTATTACTGGATTATACCTAGTATTTTTAAAGCAAGGCTCCTTCTGTATCATGTGAATGAGATGCACAGCAAAATCACCTGTTGGTTTCTTTTATTGCTCTGATGTCAAAATACTGTTAAACTAAAAACCATAAAAATAAATATCATTTATATATGTAAAACATTCTACATCTGGCACAATAATATTATTTCCTTTCTTTCTTATTTGATATAAAATTACAGTGGTTCATTTGAATATAAATTGGTTTTTTTTAACCTGACCAACAATGCCATAAGTTTATTTGATAACTTATGTATTAGTTTGAAATTCTGAGCTCAGTATTATTTTGCCAGTAATCTCTGGAGACAGAGCAGGAGGATTAAACCTTTGATTAATACAAAGTTTTAGCCTGTATGAATGAAATCCTGTTTCAAAACACATACATACAAAGAGAAGAAGGGAATTCTAGTATGCCCACCTTGGTTTTAGTTATACATTAGGATATTTTCAGATATGAAATACATATGGATCCTTCAATAGAAATAACATCTTTACAATTGAAGAGATGAATTGGCATTAAGAGCTCTTCATGCTCTTGCAGAGGACTTTAATTTGGTTCCTAGCTGTGGCATCTATCAACTAACAATTGCTATAACTCCAGCTCTGGGGCATCATTGCTACTAGTCTCTGTGGACACCTGCACTAATGAGCCTATATCAAAGCAATAATGTGCATATACATAATAGAAACAAACTTGAAAAGATTATACCTTTTCAGGGTTAATTCAAGTCATATTATGTCCGAAATAGACTATTTAAAATATTTTTTACTAAGAGAAGAATTGTTAAAATTATATTTTCTTTAAAAAATGTTTATTTAAAGTATTTCAGTGTTGTATTTGACAATTAATTTTTTATTTACAGACTCCATTGTCATTCTATATCCTAAGTTTGTTGTTATTTAGCTTATTGATTTGCTAAGGGAATTACATCATACATTTTAAGAAGTATTCTGTTATATTCTGCTGTATAAAGCTGAAAAAGATGGAATGGTTTAACAATAATTTCCTATCCTATGAAAGTGTGGAAACATGGAACAGAAGGTGTGTTTGATAGATAAGGGTACACTTTGTAGAAAGTCATTTGCCATTACTTACTGCAGCTAATGTAAGTTAACTAAATCTATGCATGAAGTGAGGCAAACCATTTAAACATTCATGGCTTATAAGAGAATGTTCATAAAGAAAACCATTTCTAATGTCAGAATTTAAAACAGTGTCCATCAGATGTGGAAAGGATAAACTAACTGGCATATTCATCAAGAATGTATAGGAATGGAAATGTTTGCTTTGTGGCCCATTGCAGATAAATTTCAAACACATAATTTGAGTGCAGAAAGTCAGAAAAAATACCCTTCACAGATACGAAACCCAGTCATTGACAGAATGAGGGCACAAGAGAGCATTCTGGAACACTGAGAAAGAGTTGTGTTGAACAGGGAGGTTCTGAGGACACATTGCTATGTAAACATGGAGCTGTGCACTCAGCTTGTGTACTTTCTTTTTTTTTTTTTTTTAAAAAAAAAAAGCTTTATTTATTTATTTGCCTTGGTGTTTGCCTGGAACTGGAACTACAGACAGTTGTTAGCTGCCATGTGGGTGCTGGGAATCGAACCCGGGTCCTCTGGAAGAGCAGACGGTGCTCTTAACCACTGAGCCATCTCTCCAGCCCCGCTTGTGTACTTTCTTGCATGTAAATTGTAATTCAATTAAGATATAATGGATACGAATAGTTGCACATTTGTCAACTTAAAAAATGTTCTTTAAGGATAAAACCTCTTGACAAGCAAAGTCTTGGGACAGAGTAACCATTTGTATGATGGAAAAAGACAGAAATATGTGGCTCCTAAGGATTTTGAAACAAGGGTGACGCCCTACAAAATGAAGTTTTGTTTGTTTTCTGCCAAGTGCTTGTCTAATGTAATGGAATAAAATTGATACATAGAATAAATAGTTTTTGATATCTTCAAGTGATTGCAAATCACTACTTTAAAAGGGAGAAAATCATGGTATTCATAAATTGTGTGGTGCTAAGGTAGGTACAAAAGATCTCAAAAGTTAATATTTCTCTAAACAGTTTCTCCACATTAAAAGCATAAAGAACTCACTAATATTAATATTATGATTTCTAATATGACCTCATCATCCTTAGTTTCGCCTACAACAGCTTAATTTAATTTTAATTAATTATTTTAATTTTAATTAATTTTAATTTAATTATTAAATTCTACCATGAGCCTAGAAGCGTTATCTTCAGAAATGTCTCAGTTCAAGGTTTCAGTGTGTTCCCTATCTAGAGAAGGATTTCAGAGACTTATTTTAAACCAGGGGAGCATATTTGTAAAGATCTATTTATTTCTGTCCCTATTTTGTTGTTTCATTTTATTTTTGGTTTTGTTTCTTTAGTTTCGTGGTTTCTAGTGTTTGTTTCAGATTTTATGCTATATCTGGAATGAATATGGCAATGCCCACATAGGTGTTTAGAGGCTAATGAAAAAGGCTTTCTGATCAACAGAGAATTATGAAGATCTTAGACTGAGAAGCATCAGTTGAGGTTTAGAGCTCCATTTGTGTAGATCATAGATCTTCAGAAGAAATGTGGCACAGCAGTTGGAGCTGAGGTGGGGGGTGTTGTTCTTAGTGTTCAACTGCTAAGAATCATAAATGTAAAGGAAAAGGGAAACCTAAACATTGTATAAAATGTATGTAGAACACAAGTATGAGGATTACCTGTATGACCTGCAAATCCATTATGGTTGTATAGAAGCTCAGCCATTTTCATGATCTAAAGGTCATGCTGGGTCTTTTAAGAAACTCTGCTGGGAGGCAAGAGCTCCCTGTAGCCCAGACTGGCCTTGAACTCACTATATAGTCCTATATTCGTGACACAACAGTTATCAGAAAAATCATCAATTTAAGATTTTAAAATACTAGCTAATATGAATTGCCAAACCTATAGTTTATCTTAAATATGTTATTTATAGATCTGTATTTTAGTTTTATTTGGTCTTTATGGAAAATAAAAGCATTTTACTTTAAATGTGTATCTTAATTACTCCTTTTGATATTTATTCCAATATTTCTAAAAAAAAACTACTAGCTATAGAAAAGTACTATATTACTATTGTACATGGCCCAGAAAATAATTTACCAGATAAAATCTAATTAGATTTTAATAAAATAAATTGTCTTTATTGATTGTAACCATGTTATTGTTTTGTAACTATATTACTGGTTAGTACCTAATTACAACCATTTGTACCTATGACAATTGCTATTGTAAACTACCTTGAAACTGATTTGTAAAATAAACACAAGAAAAATAAGAACTTTGGAAACTCTATTAAACAGCAAATATTACTGACACCAAGCGCATCTCCTGCCATTACTCTTGATTTATTCATCCACTGAGATAAGCCTTTCACCTAAATCTTAATCTGCTCCTAGAACCCTGCCTTTGCCTACTGTACCCAAGGTCCATTCATTTATTTGTATTTTAGATGAGTTTATTATGTCCTAAAACAAGAATATTCATGAGCACATTTCACCCTGAGTTTTCTGTCCTACATATACACACTCAGGGAGGATCAGTCTTCAAAGTGAAAGTTAGGACAGCAACTGGTTATTCTGGCCCTGGTTACACTGCATTTTCAGAGCATGTGTTTCCAGGTCTTTTTGTCTCAGACTGAATCACTTACTTGCAATAAATGTTAAAATGCTAGGAGGCCTCTTATCCATAAAGTCATATTGATTAGATACCTGGGTCTTCCTTGTAATTCCTGTGCTGCTCATCTTTGTGTTTATTTCCTTTAAATGAACTATGGTGTGTGCTTCCTGGCTTATCCTTCTGCTTTTACACTTCTCCATCCCAATCATTTCCTTCTTACTATCTGCCAGATGACTCTTCTAAAACATTCAGTTAATAATGGTTGCTCCAATAGTTCAATTACAAAAGAATAATGCAGGAATCTTCTGTAGTTCCTTTCTTTTGTGTTCACCTGATCTTTGCACATGGTGTTCTAGCCTTCTCCACCTTCCTGTTCACTTCTTTGCTACATTCTGTGCTTCAGAGTTAGACTTCCCAGACCCCCTACCATCTGCTCATACTTCTGCCTGTATATTTCTGTAGCTGTCCATGACTAATTAGGAACTTCTATTAAGTTTTCTCTTCTCCTCAGTTTATTTTGTCTCTAATAACTCCCAAGGAGAGACATTATTTGCTCTCTGGACTCCAACCCCAGGCTCTGTGAATCTGGTATTTTCTCCACCCACTGTGTACATCCTACAGCTTTGGCAAAACCAATAAAATTTAATTTTGACAAATTAATTTACACTTCAAGGAACTATACTGATTTAAAATTTTTCTTAATAATATTTCTGACAATAATATTTCTAATCTTTTGTAACAACAGCAATTTTACAACATTCTTACAATACACTCAAGTGCTGATGTGCTGCCTTAAAGCAGATTGTGGTGTGAGCATCTTAATTTTACCTCACCCACTTAGTGACCTTCATTCTTCCTCATCCCATGGGATGGTTTATGTTCTATATGTTTTCTTATTTGCCTCCTAGTTCTTATTTTATCATTGCCCTCCTCTGTTCATTTGTAGTATAAGAGCTAAAAATTTTGTTTATTTAAAAGAGCACGTGTTCCATCAGGTCTGGGTGGTCTTGTTCTCACTGTATACCTGTCCATCTCACTCTCCTTCTGGACAAAAGGGAATGTGACACCATACTCATATAGGTGGTTTTGCTGTTGTTGCTCATTTGTTTGTCCAGAATAAGCTTCTTCTATCACTCTAGATTCTATAATGCTTTGCTGTCTTTTGTTTTATAATCTATACATGGCTTTTGGTTATTCTTTAATTTTTTTATCTCTAGCTTGGATTAGTCTATTGTCCTGCCATTGCTGTCTTTAAATCTATAGCACTTACTTAGTAAGAGATGGAGCTGCAGCTGCCACTTCTTGGAAGAATGAATGTACAACACATCACTTTTATTGACTACCATCTTTACTCTATGTTTGTGGCTATATGAAGAAGTTTATATGTAATACCTGGTTATTACTTATGAAGGTGCTCCTGACTAACATAGTTATTATGCATATTTTGCAGACAAAGAAATTAAGGTACACACAGAGAAAATAGTTTGTTGTTGATTATCTGCTGGTTCAGAGAAAAGCATAGGTTTGGAGTTGTAGACACACACAGATAAAAGCATTCACTTGATTAGGAAAATTCTGCTTGAGTGGGCTTCACTGGATACTACAGATGCAATCTTCCCAGGAAAGAATTCATGCAATAAACATAATTTTCCAACCTGAGTGCTTTGCTAGCTATCACAGCACAAAATAATAAAATGGTAGATGCACTGATAAGTCAATGCCTTTGTGAGAGATTAATACTTGTTTGAAACTGCACTCATGATTTAACACTAACTGTAAATTCTAAAGAAAAAAATGATTGAGGCCATCTTATTGGGTAGCCTGAGAGAGGCACAAGTAATTGAGCTGTGGAATATAATGCATCTATGTGGCATTATTTCAAGTCTCTTAGTTTGCAAGTTAGGAAAACTGACATGGTTATTTATACAGATAATAATTGCTAGTAAGAACTGTCATAGTAAAAAGTGTGCTCTGATCTTAAAAACATGCCAGGAGCACTATGCTTCAAATAGTAGCCTTATGTTAAAAAATTTGCCATACTTCATGATTCCAGTGCAATACAATTTCGGCTGCATGAAAAGGTTGCTTGTTCAAAATGCTATATACTTCAAGACAATGCCCAATCTAATTCAGCAATTTGTTTAAACCTGACTTAAATTCCAATACTTGTGTGGTAACAGTAGAGGAAATATATCAGGGAAATTGCTTATTTATGCTTAGTTACTACTTGTAGGTAAATTTCCCCAGTGTGTTTTCATGTTTCTAGTTAAAATATAGAATTAGGTAAAAAGTCATTATTAAAAAAAGGGAAGACATCTCTTTCTTTAGTATATCTGAAGAATATTTCATTTTCACAGATCAGAAAATGTGGAGAATAGCTAATGGGAGTAGAGGTTACCTGTTGCATAGTCACTGTTAAAGCTTATTTTAATCTATAAGCAATAGAATTCTCAGACTGGAAATTTATACCAAAACACCAAATCAAACATAGCTAGATCCTGAGAGAGCACCTGCTTCATTGAACTGGTGGATTACAGCCTGGACCTAAATGGGCTCTGGAGACAGGGTCAGCACTAGTATGAACCTTTGGAAATGATTACACAAAAATGGTAAAAATTCAGTTTTGCAGAACAAATTATATACAATGTTGGTAAAGAAAACTGTTTCAGGGTAGTCCTGAGAAAATGTGTTATCAAAAGGAGAAAGTAAATAATATAATTGCTCATGTGTATACCGAGAAGTATATTACTGAACATAGACATTGTTATTGTGTGTGTAATCTCTCTCTCTTTCTCTCTCTCTCTCTCAAACATACACACACACACACACACACACACACACACACACACACAATAAAAGTTTACTGTACATCAAAAAGGGATGAAATGTGGATCAAGTCATTACTATTTAGACCCTGGATTTGTTAGTTCTAGTTTCTTTATTTCCTCTAACTTTTCAGCTTTATTAATTTGCTTGAATACTATGAATATATTTTGTTTATTCTGAATGTTCTAAACTTCCATGTAATACCTGGTTATTACTAATGTTTATTTCCTCTAGCTTTTCAGCTTTATTAACTTGCTTGAATACTAATAATATATTTTATTGTTTATTCTGAATGTTCTAAACTTCCATGTAATGCATCTGTTTCTATCTTAGGTAAGAATGTTTCAAATAATAATAATTTTTATATTTCACACTTAATTCATCTTTGGAACAATTGTTTATAAGGTTCGTTTTCAAACACGAATTTAGGATGCATAAAATTATACCTTTGGCAGCATTCTTCTGTCTCCTCACTAAAGCAACATCAACAGATTAGAAGGAGCCTTTCCAGTCTACATTATACAATGCAGCAGTCAGCACTTTGTGTTCTGCCTTACAAGTCAATTAAACACCAGAAATGTCAGATGTTCTGTACTACATTAATAAAAAACTTCATTTTTCAGAAAACATGATTTGGGGGCTCTCTGGGAGACTTTTAGTTGAAAAATGTAAATTTCACACTTTTGTCAGTTTATTGACATACACTAAAAAATATAATTAAGTTTATTATATTATGTTCAAATCAGATGTCCTGTCATCAGTTTAGTCTTTACATAGAAATAATTCTTGTCAGTTCAGCAGCCACTTAGCCCCAAATAATTATACAAATTATACAAAATAGTGACAAACTGGTTGGCCTAAGGCTTGGACTTACTAGCAACTAGCTCTTATGCCTTAATCCACTTATATTAACCTATTGCCTTGCCACATGGCTCATTACAATAGTATAAGTTGTAGGATTAAAACTTACTTTTTGGGTGACTGGATCACTTCTTTCTTGACTCTGCCCTCCTTCTTTATCTATGCTTGGAATTTCCACCTGCCTCCAAACTGCTCTGCCATAGGCCAAAACATTTTGTTTGTTATCCAATGGTAATTCACAGAATACATAAAGACATTCCACATCACAAATGTATAAATATAAAATAAAAGTATTTTTTAAAATTAAATAAACGAACAGAAAAGCAAATAAACAAATAAAGTATAGTTTATCCTGATTACTCTGTAAATAAAAATATATTGTGGTCACCACTAAAGAATGCCTATAATTTACTCTTGAATTGAAATGATTATAGTAAAGTAGAATATATGGCTTTTTTTTACCTTATCACAGATAATATCAAAATGAAGAAGAATGTCTATTTGCATCTAACTGCACAAATACCATACAAACATAATTTTCTCCTCCTCCTCTTTCTCCTTAATTATCTTTCTGCTTTTTTAAAGCAGGGTTTCTCTATCTATGCCATTGTTCTGTAACTTGTTCTACAGACAAGATTGACCTCTAACTCAGACATCTGCCTGCTTTTACTTACCAGAGTGCTGTGGGATTAAAGGTAGCATGCTTGTCTCAGAGAGGCAGAATTTAAGAATGGGAAGACAAGGAAATGCTGTAGGACTATGCTTTTGTACACTGTAAATATTTCACTGTGAATATTGGTTTAATAAAACGGTGATTAGCCAGAAGTTAGATAGGAAGTAGAGGTGAGTCAACCAGACTAGGAGAATTCTGGGACTTGGAAGATAAGAGCAGTAGATACCAGCAAACAAAGAGTAAGCAAGATGAGAATGCTGCACTGAAGAAAAGGTACCAAGCCATGTGGCTAATCATGTGTTATTTTGACAATAAGAGTTAGCAAGTAATATGCCTGAGTCATAGGACAAACAGTTTATAATTAATATAAGCCTTTGTGTGATTATTTGGGACTAAATGGCATTGACACTGGCCAGGCCGAACAGAGAAACTTCTGACTACAAGAAAAATATTTTACAAGTTATTGCATACATTTTGGTACTGTTATATATTTATTCATGAGTTTTGAAATATCTATTTATTTATGTAGCTGTTAATCATTTGCATGTGTATACATGTACACTTGTGTATGGTGATGTCTGACATGGCATGTCTGTGGAGCTCACAAAACAACTTGTAAGGGTTGGTTCTTTATTTTTTCTTTTTTATTATTATTAATAAAGAAATCACATTTTCTATCCTTGTATATTCTTATTGAAGGTCCCTTCCCCTTACCACCACATCAGGTCGTTCTCTCTTCTCCACATCTCCCCATCCCCCCCATGGGCAGGCAGTCCCAAGATCCCAAGGTCCCAATATTACTTAGTTCAGCCTCCACTCCTGGAAAATCCAGTTTTCTTCCCCCAACATCAAGACTAATTCAGGTGTTCCTCTAGGGAGAGTGGGATCCAAGGTGTCAGTCCAAGGTATCTCTGATCCCAAGCTGTTCAGTGGTTGTGGTTTGCAGCTTGGGCATGCTTTGCTTTTTTTTCTTTTTCTTTTTTCTCTTGTTTACAGTCCACTAATGAATGAGTACATCCCCTGCTTATCTTTCTGGATATGTGATACCTTGCTCAGACGAATATTCTTCAAATCCATCCACTTGCCTGCAAATTTTAGAATATCATTTTTTTTTTACTGCTGAGAAATACTCCATTGTGTAGATGTACCACAGTTTGTTAATCCATTCTTCAGTTGAGGGGCATCTAGGTTGTTTCCAGGTTCTTGCTAACACATATAATGCTGCTATGAACATAGCTGAGCTAATGACATTGGATTGTGACTGTTTTTCTTTTGGGGGAGTTGATTCTTTCTTGTTCTCCCACCAACTTTATTTTAGGTATTTAAATCAGATTTTTGGTCTTGAGAGGAAGCCCTTTTAACTTCTGAGTCATCTCACTGGTCCTTAACTGTTAACTTTTGAAGTAAAGAATTGCTAAATAATAATTTGGTGAATAAAATGTAGGTGATGATACAACAATGATTCCTGATTATCTTTCCATATTGAAGTTAATTACTAACTTATTTGGAAGGAACAGCTTAACACAAGACCTAAAAATGTAATGAGTGTAATGGATGTAGTCTTATATTTCAAAATGTTAATCAAGTAGCATTTATCAATGTGGAGAAAGTGAAGCCTGGAACATTCTAAAAGTTAGCTATATGGGTGGATGTTTATAAGGAACACTAATAATAGAAATGCTAGGGTGAATGTTTAGTTGCAACATTGTGCCCATCCTAATGGTTTGGTTGGGATAACTGTGAATTCAAGACAAAGAAGCAGAAAGCATATTACAAAATTGTGGTAGTTTTGGCTCATATTATCCTTAGTGAAAATGCAAATAAAGGTAGACTTATCTCAACCAAACAAGAAAGCAAGAAAGAATGTGGGAAATGGCAACCTAAACTGAGTTCTAGCCCTCAGGTCCACTGTAGTGTTCATCAAGTATCTTACAAATCACTAAAAGATATGAATATGAAATATTATTAATCCAGCTGCCTGTTTATAAAGGGATAGAACTGTTGGGATAGTGAAACTAAGGTAGATTACTTGACTATTATGGGTGGTTAGGTCCAAGGTGTACTCACAAAATACAGAAGAATCATTTATCTAACAGGCTAGAGACTAATAAGAACAAATAACAGCTCACCTTGATCTCAATTATCTTGTGGTACCCAGAGCTTTGCAAAGTACTGGGTGTAATGTTTATGTAAAGGAGAATCAGGTAAATCTGTCAAGGTATATGATTCTGAATATAACTGTACAGATTATCTGTAGATCAAAAACTACTTACCTCTCTGAACAACTAAAGTGTTTGTAAGAAACTAAGAGATTAAAGCATTTAGAATGAACATCATATTGGAACTAGCCACTTCACTCAAATAACCACTCACCATAATATTTCTATTATTAGTCTTCCTTGTAACCATCCACAAGTATGGTTAACTTTTAGATTGCTCCAGTTTTCACTTCACTTGCTCCATGTTGTTAAATGCTACTTTGTTAAAATTCTAAACAACAAAACTACATCCATCCATTATATTTATTGCATTCTTAGGGCTTATGCTAAGCTGTTCCCCCCCAAATAACTTAGTAATTAACTTCAATGTGTAAAGGTGATAAATGATCATTCCTGAAATCATCACTTACATTTTACTCACTATTTTATTTTTCAGCAATTTTTTACTTCAAAAGGTAACAGGTGAGAACCAGTGAGAGGGTTTCTCATGCATATGTACACATTAGGAAGTTTCAATGACTTGAGGAAGCACTCAGGAAGATGTGCAGGTGATTGAATATAATTCTGCTAGATCTCTGTCTCTGCTGTGCCTTTGAATAACTGAATACTTTCAACATAAGGGAAATTCTCTTACATTAGTATTGTTTACTTCATTTATCACCACTGGTCTGTAAAGTATTGCTTGAAACAGGAGAGAGACATTTCACTGAGAAACATAATATAGTAAAGCTATGAATCATAATATTAAGTGAACATTTTTGAGAAATAAGGGTATCAAGTCTGGAGAAGTGACTCACAAGGTAAATACACTTGCTTTGGGAACCTGTTGGCCTGAGTCTGACCTTTTTAGTATAGGGTAAAGGAGAGAACTGATGCCTGAAATGTCCTTTGACTTAAGTGTAAGCACTATGATACATGGGGGCCTCCCATAAACAAGTAAAGGTCCCATAAAAAAGTAAACATGGTAGTAAATTTAAACAAATATAAATAAATCAACAGAGCTAGGTTAACCCTAATGTAGGTTTCCAGATTTCTTCTTAAAATAAAATTGCTAGTTGTGGGTTGCCTTCTCAATTTTATCATACACAGGTATTACCATGATACTGTAAGCTACAGAAAAAAGATAAAATGTTAAAAAAATGAATAAATTAAGAAAATGGAGGCTGTAGCATTACCAGTAAATTTATCAGAAAGTTACAGTGTGATAGTCACACTAAAATATAGATTTTTGAAACATACTTTTATGTAAAATATAGATATTCTATATACAATCAATATTATTTTGACAACAAAATTGTACCGTTTTTGAAAGTTACCTTTATTTTACTGTTGACTGCTCCACATATTTGTCTCAATATCTGTCTGTCTCCTTCCTACACACACACACACACACACACACACACACACACACACACACTCTAAGGTGTTTTTTAAAAGCCTGTTGGCATATGCCTCCCTATGTGTGTGTATGAGCATGAGCAAATGTCCTATGAGCTCAGAGCTTTGGTTTCCTGGTCTATTGTGGCTTGATAGAACAGAAACATTGCTGTTTAATATTTGACTATCTTAGAAACTTTGGTTTTTGTCTGTTGAAAAAAAATATGAATACACATACACACACACCAAAAGTGAAAAAAATAATACGTCTATTATTCTTTTATTGTTATTTTCTATATCAAATTTGGACTAATAAGTGTAAAAAACCCAAAAATCAAAAAATAAAAGCTCATTAGTAGTAGAGTATGGAGTTCTTGGTAGTGTTTAAATGACGTCTTGATTTGTTTAAGATTGCTCACAGGTTGTCAGCCATGACTGCCTGCAATTGGATGAGTGCAGGTAAAATTACACTCTTTACTAAAAGTATGACAGGCTTTTGTCAAAATAATGATAATTGTGCTTTTTATAATAAGATGGGAACTGACACATTTTAGCAAGGAAGACTATGACCAACCTATTTCTGTATTTGGCCCTCTAAAGTAATAAGACTAGACCTTGCAAGCATGAGAGTACACTGTATTACACATGACTTTACTTAACAGGATTATTTTGAGATTGACAAGTCTAAAATTCAAGCTGCCAGGAGAACTGTTTTTTATAGTTCATGCTGCTGGTTTCATTTTTCTTCAAGAATTTTTCTTTAACTTAAAAAAGAAACTTCTTAGTAGATATTACTCTGTGAAATTTCTAAGGTGTTTTTTAAAAGCCTGTTGGCATATGCCTCCCTATGTGTGTGTATGAGCATGTGCAAATGTCCCATGAGCTCAGAGCTTTGGTTTCCTGGTCTATTGTGGCTTGATAGTACAGAAACATTGCTGTTTAATATTTGACTATCTTAGAAACTTTGGTTTTTGTCTGTTGAAAAAGAATATGAATTTACCTAACATAATTTTTTATAAAATAACAGAGCAAATTATTTTGTACCTAGTAGCACTATGAAATTAATTTTGTTTCTTTTTATTACTCAAGAGATATTTATACAATATTTTTGAATTGCTGTTTTACATCCTTTAATTCTTATCTGATCCTCTCTGCTTCTTTTTCCATCCAAATCTCTACTCTTTGTTTCCAACTCAGATTGGAAAACAAAAAGACATAATAGTTATATAAGATAAAATAAAAGCAATTGAACCAGAATAGGGAAAAAAACAACAAAAAATAAAAGAGATAAAGAAAAGAACAATGAACACATACAGAAGCACAGATACAAACAAATTTTATAAAATCAAAAAACCTAGAGATTATAATGTATCAATTTGTTTTTGTTTTTGTTTTTGTTTCTTTTTTGTGGCAGGCAGAAATGAAAAGTGTACTTTAAAGACACTTAATCTTGGTATCTTGCAAGTTTCTTTCTTTGGCAAAAAGGTACTTCACTCATCTAAGTTCAGGACTCAAAGAGTAGAATTCATGCATGTGTATTGTTGGCAAGCTTTAAGGATGAAAGGTGTTCTTATCTTTGCTCTAAGAAAGTAGACGATGTATAACTATTCACACTTTAACTTTTACCCACTGAGAACAATGTAGAATAAATATAGTATAATGGTTTTTTTTCAGTGACACATACACAAAGACCTCTGAGATCCTGAAAATCATAACAACTACCAACTTTAAGAATTCTAGACTCTATTGCTATGCCCATAAGTAGCAAAAACATGATATTTACAATAGTAAAAAACTAGTTACAAACAATGATTCAGTTAGGAAATTAGTGTCAATGTAAGAAGGTAAATGCTTTTATTGTGAATGAAGTCATATTTTTTGATCTGTGTATATCCTTGTTCAAGCTCCCTTTCCCTTCCTATGCCTTACAGTGAGAAAGAAGGTAAAATTTTGAAATGGCTTTAATTTCAGCAGGGAACTTATGTAGTGAGAATTTCAGATGTGCTGCATTTTGGAGAAGTACACATGCATGTTATATATGCTCATATGCTATTAATATATGTTGTATGATTATATATGTAGCCATACACAAGATATAGTACTTGTTATATTAAATATGTAATACTCAAAGTAACAACCCTTAAAGAAAGGACTGGTCATCCTCTATCATGTGCTTCTTTCTTGCTGTTTTGTGTACCACCAGAGTTACCTACAGGAGACCATAATTTTGGTTTGGGTAAATTATTTTCCAACATTTCACCATGTCAGAGTCCAAAAGTTTTCTCCACCATATAACTATCATTATTACAATATTATTATTTTTATAATAAAGTATACACACACTGTGCCAGTGTCTGTATACATCAACATCTGTTAATGGATTACAGAGTAGCTCCTCTCCTAGTTATCCTGAAGCTGAGTGACTTTGTGTTATGTATGAGCTAAGCTTTGCCTTGTTTAGCACAGGTGCATTTGAGATTTGGACATAGATAAAATGATTGTTTTATTTGTTTTGGCTCCTTTCTTTCTGTATTGAAATTTAGTCGTAGGAATTGAAAACTTTGCCTCCATAGCTAAGGTGAGTAAGTGATCTAGCAAGGAATCAATAGATGGCATAAATGTCCAGAGCTGACTTTCATAGTCCAACACAACAAAATACTGAAAATAAATATTGGGGGAGATGAGAGGAAGCCAGGAGATGATAGAGTGAGTAACCAGTGTTTGGAAGAGAAAGATATCACATTGGTTCATGATGCATTCAGGAGCTGTGGATGTGGTCAGGGGCAGAGTTTACCTGCCCCTGCTCCAGAGTGCGGTGGGATTCTGCAGACAGCACTCGGTCCCGGGAGCGGAACGGGAAGCAATCTCATGATGCATTCAAAGCAAGATCAGCTGCCATGCAACCACACAGTTAATTGGATTCCTTTTTGAAGGAGTGGGTAGGGAGACTGTAAAGGAGTCTTCTTAATGTGAAAGCTTACTATAAACTTCTGGGTTTTTTGTTATTATTTTGCTTTATTTTTTAATTTGAGTGTAATAGAAATCAGTATTTATTTTTAGTGATCAATTTTAAAATTTTAAATATTCTACAAAAGTTAGGCAGATTGGTCTTTAAATTCAGATAAAGTTTCATTTTAATTTTAAAATATGTACTTAATATTCCTGGAATATGTGTCATTCTCCTAGGTCCTATGGGAAATGTAGAATAGAACTAATTTATTCTGGGTTACAACTTTTATCCACAAAATTATTAAAATATCCAACTAAAGTTGAATGTTGATAAAGCAGTAATTAGGTGCTTTTAAAGGTAATGTGAGCTTCAGTATATGAAGCACCCAGAAAAAAAATGGAGACTAAGAACACCCTACAGCAAGGATGGGGAGGAACCTAATGTCTTTTCTGTAACTGAGTCACATTTTTAATTATTACTCTTTTTATGTTTTTCATATGAAAGAATGTAATTTGTTAATAGCTCTCAGAATTAGTTGTTAAATATGTGGAAAGTTTATAACTGCCCTTTTACTGTTTTACATCTTAGTTCATTGTTGAATATTGTGAAGAATATATTACAACTCTAATGTAATAAATTTGTTCTTTCTAGTGGGTGTGTTCTGATGCCCCATTCTTAATGATGGCAAACCTGCCTATTTCTTTAGTAATGTCGCTAAATGCCTAAAGTACAAATATTACTTTAGCAATTTTCTTAAGTTATTTTACACTTTAATAGTGTTCCGGGGATACCTAATGGAAGTTCATGACTTAATGACACCTTAATCAAATATACAAGATAAAAATAAAAGTCTTAATATTCAGACTTACAAAGTTGTTCTTTTAAAGGCACGTAATTGTGTAATTGTGTGTGTTTGTGTGTGTGTTTGCATGTGTGTGTTTGTGTGTGTGTGTGTGTGTGTGTGTGTGTGTGTGTGAGAGAGAGAGAGAGAGAGAGAGAGAGAGAGAGAGAGAGAGAGAGAGAGAGAGAGGGAAATAGTTTTCTTTCATTTTCTCAATTTATAATGCATGGTTTGTAACAGAAAGATCACTGAAATTAACCATTTGTTATGATTTTTGAGTATTTTACCAGAATTCTTGTTGATTATGATGTACTTTTAAAAAAATGTACAGATAAATATTAAATTCTTTATTATATAATGTCAAATAAATGTATGCAACTGCTTAAAACTTTTTACAGTATTTCTGTTTTAATAATGACTACTTCATGAACTTTATAGCATATAAATTCTTAAATAAAACTGTGATGTTTTGCAATGAGATTGACTTCCTTTTGGCATGCTACCATGCTTCTGCTTTTTCCTCTAAAATACCTGCAGATGGGTTATAAAATATAGTTTTATTTTTAACACATTAAAAATAAGTAGTTATGTGTTTGTAGAAATACTAGGAGTTTATTGTGACAATCTACATGCATAAAGATGTGAATTGACTAATAAGTGAATTATTCTAAAGATTAAATGCAGGTGAGCATTCTCTTTGTTGAGACAATTAAAAAAAATCCATTGCAGAAATTGATATTTTCTCTTTTTGTCTTTTCTACCTAGCAAATGAAGATATTATATTTCTCTTGGATCTCTGTAATTGTTATGCCACATTATACCCTGAAACTATGTGTACAAAGAACGTATATTTTTTTTGTCATTGAAGTTTTACTTCTAAACATTTATTTTTATGCAAATGTGTTGACCTAGACTGTATCACTTTTTTCTGTGCATCCTTGCATACATGCTCATTCATGCTTGAAAACATATGATAGCACAAAGAGAATCAATACTCCCTGCCTTCGTAACTGTGAGGAGGTTCTTCAACTTTGTTTTATTTCAAGTTTATTTTCTTAACTGAAAACTGCATTCATTTTAAGAGTATTAACTTAGGGGTTGTTAGGAAAATTATTAGACTCTGTAAGTTTGGGCCTAGTTAAAATCCTGTATGTTCTTAATCTGAAGTAACTGAATGTGCCAATACCGTGATTCAAATATTTTCATGCAATGATATTTTCATATCTTTGAAAACAACACACATGCAATTGTTACAAGACTATTTGTATTTTGATCTTCAGTTACCAGTTGTTAAACCTTGATTCATCTCTCCTAGCCAATTGCTTTTCACTGTGTGGCACAAACCACTGCCAATGTCTTGTTCTGTTTCATGTGGGCACAGCTGAGAGAACTCAACAAAAGAGCATTTATCAATACAAATGCTTTTCTGGCTCCAGAACAGTACATCTTATTCACCATGAAATAAGTTGTGAAATTCTAAATGCTTCATGAAGTTTCATGCTGTAAACAAGCTTAAAATTCTGAATATCTTGATTAAATTTTTCTAAATATGTAGTGTCAACATTATGAATATTTGAAGGCATTATTTCTAGAATCATATGAATAATGCAGATACTAAATCTTTAATACTATGTTTTGGAATGCTACAAGTATCACCTATAGATGGTATGAAATTAGATACCTATTTTTCATAATTTTGTAGTCTGGAAGTTCAAGACCAAAGGTAACAACAACAATACAATATTCTAGTAAAATAATTATCTTGTTTTTTGTTCAATCTTGATCAAAATCATTTTAATTGTGGTATGTAGTGATTGGGTCAAAATTTATGTGAGTATAAATACCCAATAAATTTTTACTATTTTAATTTATGGAGTCATTTATCAAAGTTCTCAATTCTGGAGGAGAATTTAATTGTGAAAGTAATTTTATGTTGTACAGTTAAATGAGAAATTATTTTAAAATAAAATGCATTTAAAAAACAATAAAAATAAATATCAAACTCTTTTTGCAAATTAATCCACTATTACCAGACCAGTATGCCCCATGTGTGTTAAAATTTTGATTCAAATTCTTGAAGAGCACTATCCACTCGAATAGTCTAAGATTATACATTGCTCTATATTTAGCATGAATGATGAGGTATCCACTTAATTAATGTGAATAAAAACTTGAATTTGCAGTGGTATTTTCAAATGAAGGCTGTATTTAGTCTATAAAAGTAGAAGATGTATTAGTGACATGTGTGCTTGAATGTACAAAAATTACATACAAAAAAGTACAAAAATAACTGAATGATTTTAAAGTGTTATGTCATGTCATTCCATATGATTTTATGAATATATACTCTTAAATACACTTAAGTTTAAAAATATTTATTAATTAATAAATTGGTTTACATGTTATTTGACTTGCCCTTTGCCTGTATTTTCATAAGTTGAATGTCTTTGCTATATATATAGATATGAATATGTATATATCCCATAACATTATACTCTGTCCTTCAATGTTTCTTTTGAATATGTATCATTTGAAGAGGAATTATACCTTCAGTTTCAAATCTTTAATTCAAGAACACTTCTCTTAAGTAGGTACAATTGTCCCTATTTATGTATTTTCTTTATACAATCAAACAAACCAATGCACCTGTGCATGTGTATGAATATACACCCAAGAAAATTAAATGTTTTAATGTTACAATACTAACATTCTTGTGCAGACAATGACAATGAATTTGTTAATGAATAACAGTAAGTCCTAGTTGATTTAACAAGATTAAAAAAATCTATAAGATGTTTTCTCCTTTCAGTACTTTTTAATCTTATAACACTTACTTGGTAACTCAAAGGTTTGTGAGTGACACATAACCTCACTCTGCGGCAGGTACTACCTGGGATCTTTCTGAAAGGACCATATATTGAAATTTTAAAGAAGCTTGTCAAGAAGATAATAATATGAACATGTCTTTCTATTTATAACTTTCCATTGTGGAGAGTATTTTTAGTACTGTGTTGCTAGCAAGTGTTCTGTAGCTGTCGTTTCAAAAACTGAAACTCTGTTGCCTGAAATAATGTAGGAGAGGTAAAATATCATTTTCATATATTATTGTGTGGGCCTATAAACTAAGTTGATATGAGTTATACTTATAGAAAAAAACCAATGTTTAATTTAAAGGGTATAGAAAATTCACAAGAAAATGTAGGACCCAAAGAAACATAAAAATTAAAATATTTAGGCAAGATAGTAAGTTGGACAAAAAAGTTACAGTTGTATAAAATAAATAAATAATGACATGAGGAAAATAAATTTAAGAGATCAAAATAATACAAGTACCCATGAATTGAGTAATGATTAAAGAATAGATGGAATGTGCACCTATATTACATACATATATATATCCCATAAAATAATAGGTAATATACATGTATACAACGTTGTGTTATGCAATCATCATAGAGAAGAATACATTGCTGTTAATTGCAGTTTATGTATCAAACCAGCCGGCATGTTGACTGAGATAAAAGCCTGATATAAAGAGATAAATATTGCATGTTTTCTATAATATATGAAAACAAAACAAAAGAAAATCTGAGAATAAAATAATACATACAGGATGAGAAAGGAAGTGTAGGGAGTAGGAGGGAAATGTCAAGTACAAGAATGATCAGTGTGTGAAATATAAAGATATCAAAATATCAGCAAATTCTTTTACTTTAATAATTTTTAATAATTATCAACAACTATAATTAAAATATGTATACTAAATGAGATAATTGTGTAATTAGTTTTAATAGTCAACACATTCGAAAATCACCTTGGAAGAGAGTATCAATGGAACATTGTCTGTATTAGGTTGGCCTATGGGCATTTCTCTGAGGAATTATGTAGATCACCTAAGATGATATGAGTAGATGAGCCTACCCACAAAGCTGCCAGCATTCCTCAGGTAAGGGATCCTTTGTTGTTTAAGAGCTGAAAAAAAATATGTTAAGTAATAGCATGCATACATCTATTATTTCTTGTTTCTGACAATACCTATCACTTGCTAAACTCCCTAAATTGTACTGATGCTATGGTTTACCTTTAGTAGTAAAGTATGAGCTGGAACTGTAGTAAAAAATAAACTCTTTGTACTCAAGATTGTTATTGTCAATGTATTTTCTCACAGTGATGGATAACTGATCTAAAATGATAATAACCAATGTAAATCCTGTATTACCAAAGTTTATGTATATATACATATATATATATATAACATGCATATATATTATAAATAGATAGGTAGATAGATAGACAGATACATAGGAATATGTTTAGCCACAACTGTCTTTTCTGGTACTAGGAATACTTCTTTGATTAGAGACAAGCATGAAGAAAGAAGATAGAGTTACAAGACAATAGAAATCCCCTGCAGTATGGTTGTTGTGATTCTTGTGAGCCTAGTTTAATTTATATGATGTTTGTATATATTAAAGTCATACAGGACTTTAAATCTCTGTTAAATCTGTGTGATAGCATCCTTACACTAAGAAAGATCACGATGCCTCGAATATTGAGAATATATTTAGTCATGCATGAAGTCAAGGTGGACAAATGGTTAGTGCAATAATAAGGTGAAGGAGGAACATAGATTTAATTTGGATGCTTGCTATATAAGGGTAACACCTAGGTATGCTTTGAATGTGTTTTGAAGACACAGAAACTGAAAGTGCAAAAAGGATACAGACATGAATGAAAGGGGTGTGACAGGAATGCCTCCATGGTTTGGCTTTAGGATCTCCAAGGTTATAGCTGACATAAACTGAGGTAAGGAAGGAAACACAAAAGTAGGTCTGTGAAAATGGTCAGGAACTTCAACATGTTGAATATGAGATAGAAATTAGTTACCTAAGTAATGTTATTAGGTATATATTAAATAAGATAAAACCATTGAGTCATGATAGAGTTCTCCATAACATTATAGGGTTTGGAGAAACATGGTGCTGGGGAAATTCCCAGAAATCCACAAGGATGACCCTAGCTTAGACTACTAGAAATAGTGAAGAGAGTGCCTGAGCTGGCCTATCCGGGTAATCAAGTTGGTGAACACCCTAATGTCATCCAGTACTGAAGGGAGCAATTGCAGAGCTCACAGCCAAGCACTGGGCCGAGCTCCTGAAGTCCAGTACAAGAGAAGGAAGAGAGATTGTATGAGCAAGGGGAGTTTAAGATTACCATAAGGAAATCTACAAAGAGAACAAAACCAAGCTAGTAGGAACTCAGTAACTTTAGACACACAGATGTGAGGCCTACATGGGGCCAGATAGGCCCTCTGTTTATGGAAATAAGTTGTGGAGCTTGATCTGTTTTAATGGGCCCTGCAGTGGGATCAGAATCCATCCGGAAGCATGAGCTAGCTTTTAGGAGTCCATTATCTATGGAGAAACACCTTACACAGTGATAATGCATTGGGGAGGGTCTAAGCTTGTCTCAACTGAATATATCAGGCTTTGTTGACCTCCCATGGAAGCTCTGCATTCCTTTTTTGGAGGAGGAGATTGGGGTTAGTCTAGGGGTGGGGGGAGCTGGGTGGAGAGCAGGACTAGAGATGAGAGGGGATTCTGTGAATGGTATGTAATATGAATAAATAATTTTTTTAAAAAAATGGAGTCAAGAATCAATGAAGAATAGTCAGAGAAAAGTATCCAAAATTATGGTGGAAGTGAATAAAGTTAGAAAGCACAAGCTACTGATCATTGAAATATTTTAAAATTAAAACTTAAAATGAAGTTGAATATGGTAGTACATGCCTTTAATCTTAGTAATTGGAATGCTGGAGCAATGAACTTGTGTATTACAAGCATGCCTGGGCTAGACACCAGCTTAGAGTAGAGCCTCAGGTATGTCAGAAAACCTATAAAGCAAAGCAGTAGAAAAAAATATGAGGAGGAAAAAAATCACAAGGGAGATGGACAGAGAAGTAAGTGAGAATAGAAAAAATTTTGGCAGCCAATAAAGTAAGTATTTTACAAAGTAAGCAGAGCTGGACAACTGCTGGCTAATCCAGTCGGGGGAAAATTAACAACAGACATTTGCATTAAGCAGGACTTTCACATTCAAGATATTTATTTTATTTTCTTATATGACTATGCAAACTAAAATCTAGGTGCATTTACTTATATCTCTGTATTTGAATACCAAATATTCATTTAGCTTATATAATTTTGTTGAATTCAAAATTTAGGCAAGATTATTAAGATAAATTTTAATAATCATCTTAAAAAAGATGTTGCGTAGATACTTACATGTGGTATTGGAAGCATACAAGATATGAAACATGTTTTCTTTCCTCTCAGAATTTTGCTAATAACAATATGGAAATATTCTATAGACAAGAACTTTGAAAATCAAGTACCCACATTTAACATGCTTAATAGCATATCATTTTAAGGTAGTTTTAAAAATTTTATAATACCTAAAATAAGTTGTAAGTTTGGGATTAAAGATTAAAATACATTTTCTTTAGAAATTATCATAGTACATATACCTGCTATGAATAAAGTGAATAAATATAGGTTTAATTTAATAGAACTTTGTCATTGTAAAACCTATGTAGATACTCATTTCTTTATCAGTGTTACACAGATCATCACCAATCAGAAGGCTATCATAGGCTACTCTCACTGTGCACTACTGCAGTTATTTTGGTCATTTTCATCCAAAGTGTGGGGATATTTTCAGACAAACACCGACCAAATCCTTGTAGCCTTATTAAACTTTTGTAACAGCATGGCTGACACTGCATGGATGAAGGGTGGGCAGGGTTCCCAGACATTCCATCTATACATCCTAGTATGGAGATCAGGCACACACAGGCTGCTCCACTGGGAACCAGGGATGCTGAACAAACTGCTGAAAATGAGTTTAATTGATTATCACATGAAGTGTCAGGCTGTATGTGACAAAGGCAATAGGAAAATAAAAACATGCACAGAGGAAGGATTGCATCTGAATACCTATAAAGAAATAAACTACAGTGTTCTACGTATGCCATTACCCTTTTCAACCTAGTAAGCTGTATAGTAGGGAAAAATACAATCATGGTTTCTGTAAATAAAGAAGCCAACAAAAATTTGCAGTGTGGCGGGTCTCTGGTGTAGCATTGAATGAAAAGGAAAGCACACTCTATGTGAAATACAATATTGCTTCAGAGTGTGGCTGCCTGCTGAATTTCTCCACCATATGCTTGATAAGACCTAACGCACAGCATATCAAACACTGCAAGATTTGTTGCTGAGTAGTTCTTCTACTTTAGAGAGTATTTTATTTATTCTTTTTCTCTAATAAATCTTCCATGCTTTTATGAGAAAAATCTATCTCTTTAACTTTTAATAAGGAGTAGATGTTATTTTTTCACAATATGTCTATCATCCAGAAACGCAAAAAAAGTGTCTTTGTAAAATAAAACACTCTTCATTGTGTATATGTGTGAGTATATGTGTGTATATGTGTGTGAAGATACGAAAGTACATGATAACCATAGAATTAAAAACATATTTAAATTCCTAACTGCAATCTACTGTCTGCACTATTCTCAAGAGAACTTGGCACACAAAGCAGAGCTCAGGAATATTTATGAAGCCTGACTGTAGAGTTCACTGTAAGCCTAAAGCTAAAGCAAAAATTTAAAGATACAGAAGGAGAGTTTCATCCTCAGGTCAATCCATGGAAAAATACTCTCATGGAATTCCATAGTGTGTGATGCTGGCTGCCAGCAATAATCTTCAAACAGGTTAAGTGGGGCATATTTGTAATATATTTTTAATGCTGTGCAGAGAGTGCCTCTCCACTTTTTTATAAGGTACAGGCAATAAAATTAATCAGTGCTTCTGAATCCCTCATGCCATTGGTAGGCTAGTTGCCCTGACACTTTTCCTTTAAAGGGTTTCTATCCAAGGCTGTCCACAGTCCATCACTTTCCTTCATTAAATCCATGGTGAAGGCAGCAGCGATCAGCAGAAGCATAGTAATGCATATCAAGTAGCCTCAAACATAGCTACATGTCAGCTTATTTGCAGCCACAAAATAGCATTAGTGCAACATGAACTTGATTTTTAAGTATAGTTTCTATTAATAAATATATTTAGTTATGGGGCTCCATAGGAATTTTAAGATTACAATAACATAAAGACAAAATTACTGCTTCAGTCAACTGGCTCCGTATTGCATACCAAATGTATATAAGTGTATATACTAGCTATTATTACACTTGAAAGACAAAATGCTCCCAATACGTGGTGAGTGCTTTCACTCCAGAAAAGCCTTCCAGATATAATACATCAGTAGCTTATAACTGATTTTTCTGAAAAACCAGTCTATATCAGGTGAAGTGGCATTTAAAAGATATTCTAGCTCACACATGTACATAATATGTGTGCATCACATGTACATATCTACTGAATTTTTACATTTTTTCAAAGACTTTTTAATTATATGTAAATGTGTGCATCTGCATGTAGAAATGTAACTGATATGCACTTGCCTCTAATGGCTAGAGCTGTGTGATACTACTGGAGTTGGAGTTAAAGGTGGAATTTGCACTGCAAATGAAGGTATTGGAAAGTGAACTTGAGTGTTTTTGAAAATGCATACATGCCTTTAACCACCCAGCTGTCTCTCTATGCCCCAAGGACTAGAAACTTTTAATGTATGTTATTTAATTAGTAGCAGCTTTTAAACATTAATCTTTTTCTTAAAATCAATAAATGTAAAACTCAGAATATCAAATAGTTCACGATGAACTAATATTCAAAAAGATCCTTAGGAATGTTCAAATTCAATATTTCACAGGCTAATGTACTTATTTTAGATATACTGAAATCCACAGAATTTTCTCTCATCCACACTTGCAGAAACATTCTTGTTATATTGACTTCTTCTGACACTTGGGTTCCTTTACAAACTAAACTTCAACCCATCATATAGTGTTCTCTGGACTATAGAATGTGACTAAAAATGACAGAGTTTATAGATTTTTTTCCACATTGTCTTCTAGATAGTAATGATAGTTAACTATAAATCCTGAAATTGTATTTTTCAGCAAGAACTGTAATAGCTTTTTTTAATAGCTTTTTTTAACCATACCAAAAACAATGGTAGCATTAAACAATATATTATAGTATTCAATTGTGTTTTAGGGTAATGTATCAAGACCCTTGTTTTTATTCCATCCTTCTATTCTATTTTATTACAATGGAGTTATATTATTTCTTCTCCCCAACCTTTTCACTTCTCCTGCAATCCACATGTGTTGTAAATGATAGCCCTCCAAATCAAAAATCTTATTACAACACCTGTGTTTCATTCTCCCTACTCTTCTTTTACACATACAATAAAATGGCTTAACATATAAATATAACTACTGAGTTCATCAGTGTTGCCTGTATGTATATGTTTCTAGGGATTAGCAGTAGGCACTGGATAAACATTTGAGATGTTAGATGAATTTAGAAGTTGTATTATTAAAACAAGTAAGAACATTTCTTAGCCCACACTGACAAACGAGGCAAAGATAAGCAATTAGTCCTGAAGTTACTTTCCATAGAATTATTCTTTACATTAGATCTGTTCCAGTCAAATGTACACAGATGGCATTAAACATTGGTTATGGCCTTGAGCACAACAGCAATATCTTAGTGAAAGTCTGGCCTTTCTACTTAAAGATTGAATGATCTGGTTGGGAACTGACCAAAGTGGTCTATGGTTATAATAACAATTATATGAGGAAAAGTCATGGTGTGGGTAGAGTTGGTATCTCACTACTGGTGAGTGTGGAGGACTGGCCAGAAAGGCAATTAAGATGTGGAATATGAGATGAAATTGTTAGATGAAGACCAAGGTTTAGAAACAACTAAAAGTTAATCTTTTCCCAACCCTTTACTCTAAGCCTGTATCTGTCTTTGTGGTTGAGGTGTGTTTCTTGTAGGCAACAGAAGGATGACTTCTGTTGTTGTATCCATCTTGTTAGTGTGTGTCATTTTATAGGAAAGTTGAGTCCATTGATATTAAGGGATATTAGTGAATACTGATTGATATTTCCTGATATTTTTGGTGGTAACTTTTCTGTATTTGCTTTCTCTGGATTATTCTTCTGTGGGGTTATTGATTGTTTGTGTTTAAAACAGATGGATGTGTAACAATGCAGATGTTGACTGTGTCCCTTGAATTATCCATGCTGAATTACTCAAATTGCTAATAAGTATACAAAAATATGTTATATGTAATAATTAAAAACATAGAAAAGCAATTTTAAATTTTAATTTATGTATTTTGTTTGGGGGTATGTGCTATATTGCTTACATTGAGGTAAAGCATCTGGAGGAAACAAATATTATTCCACATGTGGGTTCCAGGCATTGAACTCAACTTTTCAGATATGACTTCATGATCCATTGCCTACTGAGCATTCTCACTGCTCATTAATTAAAATTTAAAGAAGAGTTTTAAAATTCACTTTTAATTTTATTATTTACACGAAGGGTGTAGTTGGGACAGTTGGCTAAGAAAGCAGCTAGTTAAGGTGAGGGCCTGATTGGGGTAGGGAAAAGGCTCCAGAATGATTTGACATAGCTCAGCTTCTGGGTGAGGGAAAGAAAATGAAGGAAAATTGACAAGAGTCTGTTTGTACAGTAGAGATCAGTGACTTTACCTTCTTTGGAGAGTTTTGAAGATAGAAAAATGCGGATTTTAAACTTTTGAATATGATTAATTTTCAGTGCTTTACAACTATGTGAACTGAATTATCTAGGTGACAAATTAAAAAATAAAAATAGCACTTAAGAAAAAAATGTAGAAAAATATAAAACTTGAGCCCAAGGTTTCAGTTCATGTTTACTGCAGTTCTGGAATCATGTGTCAAGACAGAGCATAGAATAGGAAAAAGTCATAGTAGAGCAAAGCTACCCTACTCATCACTGAGAAATATGGAAAAGGAGATGAGAATTCTGGGGCATCAATACCACTTGCAGTGGTGCTTCCCCAACAACATGAATTCCTCCTACTCAGTTTTATCTACTAAATATTTCATTACCTCCCCATAGTATTATAGACAACTAAAAACTGTCACACATGGGTCTTGGTGGGGAGACATTAGCGAGTCAAACTTGGACAGTATATAGGCCCTTATTTATGAACACAGCATATACATCCAATTGCAAGATTTTCTTAAATTACCTTATTTTGCAGAAGAAACTGTAAAAAATAACCAAGTGTACAGTGATATACATAGATACTGTATACTGAATTGTCTTGTGCTTCCTATACCACATTTATGTAGCTACTGCTGAGTGCAAATACAGTGTATGTTGATTGCTTTATCAAACACTGTATGACTTGAGCTGGAAATATTTCCACACAGATTAATAGGGATATTAACAATGACTACTAGACTAAATATGACAATTTTCACCAACTATGCAAAAGAAATTGGGAAATACAAACCAAAATAATAAAGGGCTTTGATACCATTTCCACTAAGTGAAACTAACAGAAATTTGGCCATACTAAGTGTTGGTTAAGTTACAGAATTTTGCAGCTTCTGTTGCAATCATAGATAAGATAGAAGTAAGTCTGAATGCTTGAAACGACATCTATAACTTAAAGTAATATATACACACTTGCTTAAAAATAATATTATTAATGCTTTGTTTGTCTAAAATGCAGTAAAGGGCAAAACACTGAAATTTGGTAAATTTATACCATACACTGTGAGGGTTAATATAACTCAAATTCTGAGTACTTCCTTGTATTCCTCAATACATCATTATTTGACAAAGTACTGCCTGAATTTATGATTCATTGTTAGCAATGCCAAGATTAGAGAGAATATGGCTGTCATCATCAGAATAGAAAACATTAGTTACAATCACAACTGACCATGCAGAAAAACTGTGCACTCACCATTCCCACACTGTGACCAAAGATATTGTCCACAAATTATATTAACAATGAGCATTTTAAAACACTGATTAGATATGTTTCTGGCTTTTATGCAGATTATATTGCATTAGAATGAAATGAAAGCACAAGTTCAATGTAAGTGAAAACCGAAATGTATTATGATGGACTGCCTGTTACTTAAAGAGAATGTGATAATCAAAAGATGCTCTCATTGAAAATGAATAATAACATTAAAGTTGATGTAACTTTAGGAACAGTAGACTTTTTCTTTTTTTATATATTTATTTATTTGGTGTTTTTACATTCTGCACCCCATCAAACACAGATATCAGACCTCTCAGAATCATGCCCACTCTTATGATCTCTCCATTTACAAAATCGCCCATTCATGCTGCTCATTTACTTACTTAATTAAACTCCCTGTGGCCAGACCTTTAAAGAAAACAAGTATTTCCTCACCCACAACTCTGCCATAGGCCATAATGCAGAAGTGAGGCATTGTGTCATTTAGCTATGTTCTAGCTTTCAGTTTTTGTGTACAATGACATTTCTCTCTTTTAATTTTTTTTAAAGTCCACTAATGAGTGAGTATGTCCCCTGCTTCTCTTTCTGGGATTGTGATACCTTGCTCAAGAGAATATTCTCCATATCCATCCATTTACTTGCAAATTTTAGAATATCCTTTTTTCTTACTTCTGAGTAGCACTCCATTGTGTAGATGTACCACAGCTTGTTAATTCATTCCTCAGTTGAGGGGCATCTAGGTTGTTTCTAGCTTCTTGCTATTACGAATAATGCTACTATGAACATAGTTGAGCTAATGCTTTGGGGGCTTGTGTGTTTAGGGTATATGCCTAAGAGTGGTATTGCTGGATCCTTGGGGAGACTGATTACCAGTTTTCTGAGAAAGTACCAAACTGCATTCCAGAGTGGCTGAACAAATTTATACTCCCACCAACAATGGAAGAATGGAACAATAGATCTTACCTTTCTGTGTTTATAGTTCCCTTTAAAATGATTGAGATGTAAACTTGTTAATGAAATATCAGAAATATTTATAATTACATCTGAATGTTGTTTATTAAACTAGAAGTAAGGGAATCTGAATGGAATATGAATGGAGTGATCAGAAAATACACCAAGTATGAAGTCCTCAAGAGAGAGAGTCCAAATCAACAAAATCAGAAATGAAAAGGGGAACATAACAATGGACCCCCAGGAAATCCAGAGAATTATCAGATCATACTTTGAAAATCTGTATTCCACAAAAATGGAAAACCTAGAAGAAATGGGCAGCTTTCTGGACAGGTACCATTTATCAAAATTAAACAAAGATCAGATTAATTACTTAAACAGGCCTATAACCCTTAAGTAAATTGAAGCTGTCATTAAAAGCTTCCCTAAAAATAAAAACCCTGGTCCAGATGGTTTCAGTGCAGAATTCTACCAGACATTCAAAGAAGAATTATTACCATTTCTCCTCAAACTATTTCACACAGAAGTGTGTTTCGAAGCACAGATTTTATTTACTTATTTTTATTTAAAATATTTTGTAGCAACCACAGTTCCACTTCCTTCTGCTCTGCACATTAGCCCCACAGCTTCCTCTCTCTCCGTTCATTCCTAAAAGAGGGTAAGACCTCCTATGAAAAGTTAATGAAGTCTGACATGCCAAGTTGAGGCAGGGCCAAGCTGCTCCTCCGAATCAAGGCTGAGAAAGTTATTTCTCTATAGGGAATGGACTCTCAAAAGCCAGTTCATGCACTAGGGATAAAGCCTGTTCCTACTGGCAAAGGCTCCACAAATTGCTCAAGCTACACAACTGTCATCCACATTCAGAGAGCATAGTTTTGTCTCATGCAGGTTTCCCAGTTCTCAGTTCAGTGTCAGTGAGCTCCCAGTAGATCTGGTCAGCTGCCTCTGTGGCTTTCCCTATCATGCTCTTGACACCTTTGCTCATAAAATTTCTCCTCCCTCTCTTCTACTGGACTGGAAAGCTCATCCCAGCATTGCACAGATTTTAAATGTTTAAATCAGTCTCTGGTGTAGACACAGCTATGTACTACTGACACCTACGGCATGAAAAGTATAGAGGAAAAAATATATTTGCAGCACATTGCTAAGTAATGAAGATAAAACCATCCCTATATCCCAGGCATAGCAACAAAACCTAGTGTGGAAAAGCTTACAATGAAGGAAGACTGACTAGGAAACACTGGTCACTAGAAAGTGCTAGTGGAATAACAGCTCCTGTCGAATGATTGCTACAGGACTACATTGCCAAGGGGATGAAAATGAACCCAGAAAAGTAGCACATCCAAAGAAAGATATAAATGTCATGCTTAGTGTAGACCTCATTTGAGCACAAGTCTCTATATCACAAATTCATATCCTCTTACTGCAGCACATATTGTTAAAACAGCCATAGCCTTAAGGTGTCTGTTAAGACTAGTAGGAGTTACTGTGATCATCAACCTTTACATTTATATTGACACACTTCTTTGCTTACCAAAAGTGAAAGCAAGGAAATGCCGCGAGGAACATGAGTGCCAGGGCACCACGAGGAAGCGATTATTTTGTTGAGTTTTAATACAGAAAAAACATTCAGAAACATTACATTTTGCCTTCCTTGTACTCAGATTATGACCTTCAGTTATCGCAGTCACATGGGAAAGGTGAAAAACAAATGTGACCAAATCATCAAGCACCATAAAGTACAAGAAATGCTCAGTTTCAACCTTCTGTGGAAACTGGACAGCATCTGTTCTTGAACAGTGGTACATTAAATATGAGAAAAGAGACCCTAGGGATTATGTGCTAGGCTTCATCAGTCCACTGACAATGAAGTAATGATTATTTTTGTACAGAATTCAGAGGCATCTAGGGAGCATGAGCAACAGCAGACAATTTTGGAATGGGCGTTGGACAAGAGAGGGTGCTGCAGAGAGGGCAGCAGAAATATCCTTAAGAGGCTGTTGCTCTGCATTTTGCTCTTGGCTGTAGGCATTGAAGTAACCTAAGGACAAGCTAGAGGAATCTGAGAGGTCAGAGTTCTCTTTGTACCAATGTACCTGTCCAAATCAGAATCCTGGGAACAAAAGTATGAACAGGAAAATGTTCTGCAAATAGAAACTCTGACTACAAATAATAAGGAAAGATTTTACAGTGTGCACAGCTTATCATGCATTAAATAAATACAGTTACCATTGTTGGTTTAGTTGCATACAGAAACAATATTCCTGTATAGAAATAAAAAAATGCAAAAGTAGGACACAAACTTATGAAATTATGCAGATCTATATGACATGACTTCTGGAGATAATATAAGAAACCAGTTTGGAATATCAATGAGATGGTGACAGATTCTCTTTGGAGGTTATAATTTGTTTTACTGATCTAGTTGATTTAGTTAAAATCATGTTTTGATGTGATTACAATACTTCTATTCAAATTATGCTGTCTTCTTACAGTGAGGGTGGTAGACTGAACAACTTCTCTGCTGCTACTGCAGGATCTAAATACATTTTTGTTCTTGAAATTGGAGAAGGTTGTTAGGGAACTGAACATGCAATGAGAATCGGACTAGATATTTTGCAGTGCTCTTAATCCTTACAATGTAAGGCTGAAGAGGAAACACACAGTGGGAACTTCTCTAAGGTCTCACGTTTCAAGTTAGCAGACCTGAGATGTAAACTGAGATTCTTCTGGGACTCGAGGCTGCAATCCTTTAAGAGATGCCTCACCAATCTCAGAATGTAAAACAGCAGAACAGACATAGAAGGGCAGGAAATACACATGCTCCAGAAGAAGAGCTGAGAGGAGGGAGAGAATTCTGGATTTTCCAGAGGAGACAGTAAATCTGAAATGAGAGTACAGAACCACTGTGATAATACACTGCACTGAGAAACTGCAGAATTTATCTGAGCCTATGAGGAAAAGCAAAACTTGATCACAATAAGGAGAGTTTTAAAGCAAAAATAGACTTTGGAGTAGGGGGTGGGGGTTACTGGTGCCTCCCTTCATCCAGACAGTCGCCTCAAGAACTATTTTGTCCTCTCAGCCACATACGATACTGGACATATAAAAAGTCCAGTGAGGGAATGAAAAACAGATGATCACAGTCTTCAACTTTAACCTTATGATAAGAATTTTGAGGAGATAATTTTAGGTACATGATTCTATTGAAATACAGAGATTATTCTAATTATTTTTCATACAATATGTAATGATTACAGTATCCACTCTGACAATTCCTCCTACATCTCCCTTCTTCCCCACCCACCCAAACTCATACCATTTTCTATACTTCTCATTATAATATGAACAAGATAAAAATAATAAGAAAATAAGAAAGATAAAAAACCACAAAGCAACCAGAATAGGGCAAAAACAATAAAACAAAAATGCATCATCATCATCATCATATTCATGATAATAAAAACCAGAAAGGAGGAGTGGCTGCAGCAGCCTATATGCCACAAAGCTGAAAATACGACTGAAATATGGAAGTGGAGGAAAAGAATCATGTTTGAATTCTTATTTCATGCCAATTTTGATGTTAAAAATAAAAATGATTCCAAAACCACTATGCCAGAAGTATATCTTCTAGTGACACAGTGGGTCATTAAAATGAAAAAAAGACAGAAGAAAGAAATAAAAGGATGAAAGATGATGGGTTATGGAAAAAGGTACAAACTAATGTTATTTTTGCCTTTTTTCCATTTTTTTAAATTATGAATAAAATCATATTTTTTTCCATGTATATCCTTGTTCAAGTTCCATTCCCGCTCCTAGGCCTACCAGTCACTCTTTTCCACATATCTTTATCTCCTCCCAAGCAAGGGCAGGAGGTCCCAAGGTCCCAATATGGCTTAGTTAAGCATTGACTCCTGGCAGATCCACTTTCCTCACCCCAAAATCAAGACTGGGTCAGGTGTTCTCCTGGAGGGAGTGGGATCCAAGGTGCTAGTCGAAGGTCTTTCAGAACCCAAGTAGTTCAGTGTTTGTGAGTTGCAACTTGGACATGCTATTCTATTTGATTTTTTGTTTAGAGTCCACTAATGTGTGAGTATATCCCCTGCTTATGTTTCTGAGTTTGAGATACCTTGCTCAGGAGGAAATTTTCCAAATCCATCCATTGGCCTGCAAAATTTAGGATAACATTTTTTTCTTAATGCTTAGTAGTACTCCATTTTGTAGATATACCACAGTTTGTTAATCCATTCTTCAGTTGAGGGGCATCTAGATTGTTTTCGGGTTCTTGCTGTTATGAATAATGCTGCTATGAACATAGTTGAGCTAATGCCTTTGGAGTGCCACTGTGTATCTTTAGGGTATACACTCAGTAGTGGTATTGCTGGATCTTGGGGAGATTGATTCCCAATTTTTTGAGAAACCACCATATTGCATTGCACAGTGGCTGAACAAGCTTACACTCCCGCCAACAATGGAGGAATGTTCTCCTTGCTCTGTAACCTCTCCAGCATAGACTGCTATCTGTGTCTTTTATCTTAGCCAATCTGACAAGTATAAGCTAGTATCTCAAAGTTGTTTTGATTTGCATTTCTCTGATAGCTAAAGAAGTTGAGCACTTTTTCAAGTGCCTTTCAGCTATTTGTAATTCTTTTTCTGAGAAATCCCTTTTTAGTTCTGAACCTCATTTTTTGATTGGGTTAATTAAGGTTTGGGGCTCTAGTTTCTTGAGTTTTCTATATATTTTAATATCAGTCCTGTATCACTTATAGGGTTGGTGAAAATCTTTTCCCGTTCTGTAGGCTGTTATTTTGTTCTATTGACAGTGACCTTGGCTATATAAAAGCTTTTTAGTTTCAGGAGGTCCCACTTATTGATTGTTGTTCTTAGTGCCTGTGCTACTGGTGTTTTATTTAGGTCACCTTTACCAATTTTTTGGAGAGTGTTTCCCACTTTCTTTTCCTTCAAGTTCAGAGTGGCTGGGTTTATGTTGAGGTCTTTGATCCACTTTGATTTGAGTTTTGTGCAGTGACTGGGTTTATTTTGAGGTCTTTGATCCACTTGGATTTGACTTTTGCACAGGGTCACAAGCTAGGATCTTTTTGCATTTCTCTACACACTACCATCTAGCTATGCCAACACCATTTGTTAAAGATAATATCTTTATTCCATTGAATACTTTGGGCCTCTTTGTCAAAGCTCAGGTGTTCATAGGCTTTTGGGTTTATGCCTGGATCCTCAATTCGATTCCATTGATCCACAAGTCTGTTTTTATGTTAGTACAAGGCTGTTTTTATTACTGTAGCTCTATAGTATAACTTGATGTCAGGGATGGTGATGCCTCTGGAGGATGTTCTGTGGTCAAAATTGTTTTGGCTATCCTGACTTTCCTGTTATTCCAAATGAAGTTGAGTACTATTTTTTCAAAGTCCATAAAATATTGTGTTCAGATTTTGATGAGAAGTGCATTGAGTCTGTAGATTACTGCTGGTAGAATTGCCATTTTTACTATGTTAATCCTACTTATCCAGGAACATGGGAGCTCTTTCAGTTTTCTGAGATTCTCTTCAATTTTGTTCTTCAGTCATTTAAGTTTTTCTCAAATAGATCTTACTTCTTTGATTATACTTACCCCAAGGTATTTAATACTATTTGCAGTTATTATAAAGAATGTAATCTTATTTCTTTTTTAGCTCTTTATCTTTAGTGTATAGGAGGGCTAATGATTTCTTTCAGTTAATCTTGTATCCTGCTACATTGTTGGTGTTTACCAGCTGTAGACTTTCCCTGGTAGAATTTTGTGGGTCACTTATGTATACAATAATATCATGTACAAATAGACACAGTTTCACTTCTTCTTTTCCAATTTGTATCCCCTTAATCTCCTTTGGTTCTCTTACTGCTTTAGCTAAAACTTTGAGAACTATATTGAATAGATAAGGGAAGAGGGGACATCCTTGTCTAGTTCCTGATTTTAGTGGGATTGCTTTGACTTTTTCTCTATTAAGTTAGATGTTGGCTGTTGGCTTCTTGTAAATTGCCTTTAATATATATATATATATATATATATATATATATATATATATTCCCTGTATTCCTGATCTCTCCAGGAATTTTATGATAAAGTAGTGTTGGATTTTGTCAAAGGCTTTTTCAGTGTCTAAGGATATGATCATGTGGTTTTTCTCCCTTCACTTTACTCATATGAGTGATTACATTTACGGTTTCTTGTATGTTGAACCATCCCTATATTTCAGGGATGAAGCCTACTTGATCATGGTGGATGATACTTTTTATATATTGTTGTATATGTTAAGAAATTTAGCATCAATTTTCATGAGGGAAATTGGTCTGTAATTCTTCTTCTTTGTTGCTTCTTTGAGTGGCTTGGGTATTAGAGTAATTTGGCTTCATAAAAATAATTTGGCAATATACATATCCCTTCATATTCTACTGTGTGAAACATTTTGAGGAGTAATGATAGTAATTCTTCTTTGAACGTCTGGTAGAATTCAGCACTGAAACCATCTGTACCTGAGTCTTATTACTGGGAGGTTGTTAATGACATCTTCAATTTCCTTAGGATTATAGGTCTGTTAATGTAATTAATCTGGTCTTCATTTAATTTTGGTAAATAGTACTTGTCCAAAAAGCTGTCCATTTCCTCTAGGTTTTCCATTTTTGTGGAATATTGATTTTCAAAGTGTGACCTGATAATTCTCTGGATTTACTGGGGTTCTGTTCTTATGTACCCCTTCTCATTTCTGATTTTGTTGATTTGGATACTCTGTCTGCTTTTGGGATAGCTTGGATAAGGGTTTATGTATCTTGTTGACTTTCACAAAGAACTCACTCTTTGATTGAATGATTCTTTTTGTTCTTTTTGTTTCAATTGTGTTGATTTCAGCTCTAAGTTTGATTATTTCATGCTGTATACTCCTTCTAGGAGAGTTTACTTCTAATTGTTCTAAGGCTTTCAGCTGTGTTGCTAGTTCTCTAGTGTGGGATTTCTTTAGGCTTTTCATATAGGCAACTCATGCTATTAATTTTTCTCTTAAGATGGCTTTCATTATGTCCCACGACTTTGGGTATGTTGTGGATCCATTTTCATAAAATTCTAGGAAGACTTTGATTTCTTTCTTCATTTCTTCCTTGACCCAGAGGTTGTTCAGTTGAGTGATGTTTAGTTTCCATGAGTTGGTAGGCTTTCTGTCATTACTGATGTGGTTGAACTCTAACTTTAGGCCTTGGTGGCCCAATATGATAAAAGGGATTATTTCCATTTTTGTATCTATTGACATTTGTTTTATAACCAATTATGTGGTCAATTTTAGAGAAAGTTCCATGTGGTGCTGAGAAATATGCATATTCTTTTTCGTTTGGATGGAAGCTTCTGTAAATATCTATTAAATCCACTTGTATTATAACCTCTGTTAGACTCCTTATTTCTCTGTCGAGTCTCTGTCTGGTTGACCTATCCAATGGTAAAAGGGGGTATTGAAGTCTCCCACTATTAGGGTATAAGAATTGATGTGAGGTTTGAGCTTTAGCAGTGTTTCTTTTATATAGATAGGTGCCCTTATATTAGAGGCATAAATATTCATAATTGAAATCTCCTCTTGACAAATTTTTCCTACGATGTATAAGTGATAGCTATCTTGGTCCCTTTTAATTGATTTTAGTTTAAAGTCTACTTTGTTAGATATTAGAATGGCAACACCAGCTTGTTTGTTAGGATTATTTGATTGGAAAATCCTTTCCCAACTCTTTACTCTGAATCTTTGTCTGTGTTGTGGTTGAGGTATGTTTGTTGTATGCAGCAGAAGGATGGCTTTTATTTTTTATCCATTTGGTTAGTGTGTGTCTTTTTGTAGGTGAGTTGAGTCCATTGATATTAAAGGATACTAGTGAACACTGATATTTCCTATTATTTTTTGTGGTAGCTTGTATATATTTCCTTTGTCTTGGCTTTTCTTCTGTGGAATTATTTATTGTTTGTGGTGTCATGGGTATGTCTGGGATCCTTAGGTTCGAATTTTCCTTCTAATGCTTTCTGGAGGCCTGGATTGGTAGATAGGTATTTTTCAGTCTGACTTTGTCATGAAATATCTTGTAAACTCCATATATGTTGATTGATAATTTTGCTGGGTATAGTAGTCTAGGTTGGCAGCCATGCTGTTTTAGCATCTGTATAACTTCTGACCAAGCCCTTCTTGCTTTCATTGTTTCCATTGAATAATCAGGAATTATTCTTATGGGTCTGCCTTTATAAGTAAGTTGACCCTTTTCTTTTTTGCAGCTCTTAAATTTTTTTCATTGTTGTGTATGATTTGTAGCTTGATTATAGTATGGCAAGCAAAGTTTTTAGGGGGAGGCATATATATTTGGTGTTATATAAGATTCTTTTATCTTTATAGGCATTTCCTTCTTTTAGTTAGGAAAGTTTTCTTCTGTTATTTTATTGAATACATTATCTATGCCTTTTAGCTGGTATTCTTCTCCTTCCTATATTCCTATTATTCTCAAGTTAGGTCTTTTCATGATGTCCCAGATTTCCTGAACATTTTGTGTTATGGCTTTTTTGGTTGTAGTCTTTTCTTTGACTAATGTATTTATTTCCGCTATTGAGTCTTCCACTCCAGGTATTCTCTCTTCCATCTCTTGGATTCTGTTGGTTATGCTTGAAGCTTTAGCTCCAGCTCTTTTCTTCAGATTTTCTACTTCAACTCTGCCTCATTTTGTGCCTTTTTATTGCTTCTACTTCAGTTTTTATTTCCTGGAATGTTTCTTTCATTTTTTGAGCTTACCTTTTCTTGATTTTAGTTCAAGGATTTGTTCATCTCTTCCATTTTTTTGTTTGTATTTTCTTCTGTTTCTTCATGGGATTTTTTTATATCTTCTTTGAAGGCTTCAGTAATCTTCATAAATGTGCTTTTGGTGTTGTTTCCTTCTGTTTACTCTTTATTGATCTGTTCAGGTCTTGTAGCTGTAGAACCATCAGTTTCTTCTGCTGCTGTAGAACCATCAGTTTCTTCTGCTGTCACCTTGTTGCTCTTTATATTGTTATATGTATTTTTGCACTGGCATCTGTCCATGGCTTCAGTGGTTCACAACTAGTCAGCCTATATGCTACAAAGCTGAAAATAAGACTGAAAAATTGAAGTGGTTGAAAAAAAATCATGTTTAAATTCATATTTCATGCCAAGTTTTATGCTAAAAATAAAAATCATTCCAAAATCACTATGATGGAAGCATATCTTCTACTGACACAGGAAGTTATTTAAATGAAAGGAAGAGAGAAAAAAGAAAGAAAAGGATGAAAGATGATGGATTTGTAGAAGGTGCAAACTAATGTTGTTTTTTTCATACTTTTTCACAGTAATCTGAAATCTCTTCCCTGTTATTTATCTAGGTCTCCTAAGCTTTTTTCACTCTTCTATTGTTATTCTTTCATTCTTCCTTATAAATTTATGTTTATATTACTTTCCATCTATAAAATAGAGATAAAAAAGGCTATTTGATTGATGTCAGCTATGACTGGAAATTTGCATAACTTCTTTGAATTATTTGGGGAACTTGCAAAGGACAAAAACTGCTATTATTAGAAGTCAAGTACCTCTGATGAGGACATTGAAAGGCTGAGTTTTTCAGAGATTGTTTGTCAATTGTCTATTGCTAATGGGCGGCATGCATTCTATTTAACATTCCATCAAGAAGTTAATTCATTTTCAAAGAAAAGATTTTGACTTCATGTGCTAGCAAGAATTTCTACATTAAAGGAATAAAGCACACTTAAATTTATATTATTCTAAGGTTTACATGGGAAAAAAGAAAAATATTTCAAAGAGCTATTAAGCAAATGATAGAAATTTTATGCATATTTTTTTCTATATGTGGGACACAAGGTAAAAATTAAAAAATATGTTGGTTTTATGATTATTACAACAATAATATCAAATATTAATAAAATAAATAGCATAAAGTATTTTAAATTCTGTTTAAAACTTTTGTAGTAACATGTTTGAAGTACAGATAAATGGTCAAATTTTATGAATAATTAAAATTCTTTATTTACTATAAGATAGAAAATGACAATTTTTAAGTATCTGTATAGAGTAAGTGTCCTAATATTGACTGGAATTGTTTTCTACAATTCTGAAAGCAGGTGCATGCTAGGTCTCCACAAACAGCCTATTTCATGATGACTTCCTGTAGCAGAAAAAACTGCAGGAATCTCTGGTGTCTGTTTCATAAAAACATCCTCACATCAAGCCTGGACTTCCCTATTATACCACAAGATGGATAGGAGTCTAGCCTATGAGATTTGAGTGAATGTATACAATAAAATCTACTATAGTCAGGAGCTAAGTGGTTTAAGCAAAATAGAGCAACATTTTTAAAATTTTAAAAAGTTGATTTCATGTAAAAAATGTTATTATTGGGCCCAAATGCTAAGAAGATTCTTTTTTTCACATTTTTATTATGAATTAAGGCATATTTTTATCAATGTATCCCCTTGTTTAAACTCCCTTCCCTCTTTCACCCACCCCAGTTGCTCTCTCTTCTCCCCATCACTTTATCTTGTCCCCAGCAGAGCAGGAGGTCTCAGGGTCTCAAGGACCCAATGTGGCTTAGTTCAGCATCCCCCCCCACCTTTCCTCACCCCAACATCAAGAAGATTCCTGGTCCATTGTATTTTACGTTTAGGATGTGATTGATGTATATGGGGATTTACTATAAACTTGCATATGACATGAGTCTGTAGCTCCAAGTTATATCAAAAGGTGATGACAATGAGAAACAACATATTGGATAAAATCTGATAAATAATTCAAAAAGCAGATAAATGAATGTGGACAGGTTGTGACTGAAGCGCAAAAGGTCATACAAGTAACATACAGGCCTATCAGGTGTGTCTGTGCATTTCACAGCAGAGATATATGTTAGGAACAACTATTACTGAAAAAAGAGAAAAGAGGTCATGCATTGAAATAGAAATAGAAGGGTTATAGAGGAAGTTTGCATGGGAGGAAACAGAAGGGGTTACTGATGTAAATATAATCTCAAAAAATAAAGTCAATTATTTTTTTGAGTTTTCTGGTTTGTTTTGGTTTGTTTTTTCAACATAGGATTTCTCTGTATTCTCAGGGAAACCATGATGGCCTTGAACTTAGATATCTACACACCTCTGCTTCTGGAATGTTGGGATTTAAAGATTGTCCCATCACTGCCTGGCAAGAATTTAAACTTTCACATGGTAGCAACACTTAAAGAATAGAGAACAATCAAGCACAGAAGGAACATTCAAAAGCTAGACCTACAATTCAGAACACATACTTTGAAATTTTGTTCAGATTCACAAACAAGGCAATATATTTTATAAAATGTATTTGACTATAGTAAGAAACATCATCATACTACTTTCTAAACCTGGCTTGAAACTACAATATATTTTGCAACTCTTTATTAGGTTTTTGTCTTAATGCAGTGCTGACCTATTACTAACAGTAATATCTGACAAAAATTAAAAACAGAAATGAAACAATTAAAAAACTTAACAGATAAAAGATAACACTTGCTATTTTATTTTACCTGTAAGATATTTGTTTTACAGGGTGTTTTTAAAAATCAGTTACTGCCATTTTCTAGGCATAGAACTTATATGTCTCTCAGACAATCTTTTAAAACCTTTTAACATCCTTAGATTATTAAAATGGTTCTTGTCTGTTCTTTGAATGCAAAGGGTTCTAGATAATTCACAAAGTGTCCTCCATGTTGTTTGTCCTTCTTAAGGATAAAATTAAGAATTCCCAGAGGCTGTTTGAAGATCTAATGTTCATGTATACAATAAGAACAATTCAGTTGGGAATAAAAATGTACTAAATCAAATGGATATTTAGTCTATGGATGTAACATAATCAAGCTACACATATTAAAACTGCTGGGCAGAGGTCTATCAGTACATTTAATATATGTGCCTTTGGTTTCTTTCTTGGGATGATAAAAAACAGAACATTTTAAATAATAATGCTTACATTTGAAATTTACAAAATCCCACATTCCCTGTATGCATATTCATAATTCATTGTACTGTCAGAAATCATTGCTAACTATAAACTGGAAAGTGGATTTTGTCATATGTTCATCTTTTAGAACTGAAGGAGACATCAGAAATAGTGTATGACTCAACTGTAGAGAAATAGTTTCTAATCATTTCTTAGAGTATAGCTTTGGCTCGTACAACGTAAAATCATAGTTTCTAATGAGTAGATGATAGGACATTGTAAAGACTACAAAGAAATGTAGTGGAGAGTAGACCCTATTACACATTGACCTAACTGTGGCCTCTTAACTAGCATAGATCTAGGATTCACCTATGGGCTTGGGACACCAGTATTCAGGGTGTTACCAGAGAAGCCAATTTAAGATCAGAACACAGGTACAAAGGCCCCTTGTCTCTGTGCCCTTGGATAGAGAAACTGACCTGCAGAGTGAAGCTGCCTGGAACAAGTCCAACGTTTCCAGGAACTGCATGACAGCTTAATCCCTCTTGTATCAGTGAGTGCTGTCCTTTGAACTCTTTATAAATAAATAATCCTTCAATCGCCAGTAATTAATTTCAGTATGAAGAAATTGACAATGATTTTTGTTAGAGACTGAGATTTTTACCTGACATGTACCACCACAAAAGCCAGTGACTTACTGATTCCAGAAATTTCTTCTACCTTTCAATTTAAGAGCTGAGATGTTTCTTAAAAACAAATCTCTCTTTTTATCTACTTAAAACTATTTTAAATAAATCTTTGTATTCTATATAAATTACTTCACTTTACTGAAATAAAATTAGCAATAATATCTGTTAGCTGAATTTGATATGCCTGCTTTATTTTCCCTATGAAAATCAAAATACATATATAAAATTTCCTTATTTCATGAAGTACTTAAAATCACCTCACTATTCCTGAAAGTGGACCAGAATTTTATTGGAAAATGGTGTTAGTGCAGATGACATTTGTAGAAGAATGATATAAAGTATTTAGAGTGTTCAAATCATATTTTCAATTTAGAAATTTATTTTAGAGACACACAAATGTTCATTTTTAAGAGAATTATACAAATACAATGGAAAAATAAATTATTCCATCTTCATTGATTGTCAAGATATTGAGGAAGTTTAGACAGTAAAGCGTAGTTGTCCACACTAAAAATATAGTATCCTTTATAAGGTCATAGTTAAGGAATAATTGTGCAAATATTGTATTATGAATAGGAAACAAAATGGACTCAGTTTTTTTCATACCTTCTCCCCCATCATAGCAACATAAATACAAAGTGATAGGCGTGTGGTAGTGTTAGTATACATGAATTATGAACAGCATCCAGATAAAGAAGCATGGGATCCACACTGGCATGACATCATCCTGTACTGAGTCATGGGCTAGTAGCTTTGACCAAGTGAAAATAGACAGCAGAGGAAGGTGATATTTGAGACCCCAAGGAATAACCATATATAACTCTAAAATAAATTGTCATTGAGAAATTATTATCCACTGTTACAATGCAGAATAAAATATGCTTTATTTTAAATATGCATTGTGAATTTACTTGTCTATCATGTCTTTGTTACTTCTTTATGTGCTATGTCCTTTATGAAGTATCTTGCTAGCGCTTATTCCCTTCAGCCTCAATATAACACTAATATCTAAGCACTTTTCTATCTGCGCTCTGCCTAGTGGATAACAGCCTTCAGTGATTTAATCTAGTACAAGTGAAAAGTGGCTTGGTTCATAATTTGAAAACTTCTCTTCCATTTATCCCAGTAGGAGGGTGGATGTCTCCTTGGTAGAGTGATTCATGGAAAAGTGTGAAACTGAAGGTTCAGATCAACACCAAGAAGTGCTTTAAAGAGAAAGCATTGCTTTTCTTGCCTTGTGATAACAGGAGACCTGACAGAGAGTAATTTTAGGAAGGAGAACTTCTTTTAGTTTACATTTTAAGGGCTTATATTCTATGGGAGTCTAGAAGACATGGCAGCCAGATCTTTTAGCTACCTGCTCATATTTCATCTATATTGAGCAAGCAGAAGGATGAATGCTGATTAACACTTGGTTTTCTCCCTTTTAATCTCACACTCCAGCTCTCAAAATGCTATTGACCTACATTAATAGTGCATCTTGTGACTTCAGCAAAGCTCCTCTAAATAATCCCTCACAGAGGCGTCCAACTTTGTCCCTTCAGTTATTCTTTTTTTTCATATTTTCAGATAACATGGTTTTATATATGAATCTATTGGTTATTCTAGGTCTTGTAAAGTTGGCAGTTAATAGTAGTCATGGCAGACTTTGATTTTTCAAATCATTATGTTGTATACATCTATAATTACAATTACATTTCTGTGTTTTCTTTTAGAACAGTGAGATTGAAGAAACCATGCTCATATAAAAAGTCACTATAGTTTAGATTGAAAAGGGAAAATCATGTTTTTCTGTTTACATCAAAACATAAAGTTAGAATGAAGCCTATAGAGCATTTAAAGTCTAGCCAAAGTGTCTTTTCATGGAATATGCTTGTTGTGTCTTGAAATTGTAGCTCCATACTCCTAAACAATATTAATACCAGGCAGTTTATAATTTCTCTTTTATTAAAGAATGAAACAAATTGTTCAAAAGTTAAGTTAAGAAAACAAGCTTAAGAAAAATCTTCTTGGCCACAGAAAGAATAGAGGCCCTGAGACTGAGCCAGCACTGAGGTTTGCTAACAGCCTTGATTGCTGTCAATTAAGTTTTCCTGCCTTTAAAAATTTTTATACTGACCATGAATATGATTCTGGATTTTATCTTGCCAATAGTTCCAAAAATTGAATTATAATCCCAATGGTATTAGATTGTAGCTGATTTAGTAATTGAGTAATTACATTAACAAGCAAAAGTCGTAATTTCATTAATCAAAGTGAAAAACTTGATAAAGTGCCTTAAGTGAACATGAGATAGAATTTCTTTCAGACATAAACTAAATCTCAGTGGCTTAAAAGGTTAGATCATATCAAACACAGCAGCAGCTAGGAGCTTCATGGAAAATCAAAGGCACATGCATCTTTCATAAGGGGTCTCTGAACATCATCATCAGTTAGTTTTATCTTTTTAGTAAACTAAGCTTGTTCTTTGTTATAATGACAGTTCAAGGACATTTTAATTCCACATTGAATTCCCTGCTGAACTATGTATTCATAATACAATATTTTAAAATAGAATCACTTTTACCACTGCTAGCTTCTTTACATATTAAATAAAACTGTATGCCTACTAGATATGCATACTTGAATTTATAAATGTTCAATACACTACAAAATCAGCTGTTTAAGTTGTCTACATAAAACTGAAAGAATATAATCCGGTAGAGTCAATCACTGGATAGATTTGTGTTTAATTCTTATTGTAATTTGCTCTGAGACTTGAATCCAGTAAGATTATGGTGATATTTTCTGCATGGAATACTGGGATAGAGGCGAGAGAGGGCTGTTTCTAGAAATGACTGTGGAGGTGACACAAGTCAGTATTTAAAATTTCCTATGATAATATTTTTTCTTTCTACATAGTTTATAATTCATTGTTTCCCTCTCAGACCACAAATAAAAGAATAAGAAATCAGACTACATAGTTTTTCATTAGTTAGCATGATTTATTTTGTACTGAATTCTGAGTGTGTTACAAAAACCTTACTTCATATTAACCTTTCCTTACTACCATTTAACTGTAATAGTAGCCTTTACAACATGTGACCATTATATTTTATTGAAGACAATATCAATAAACGTTAGGTTAGTGCCTGGTATAAAATTAGTTTTATGGAATGTTTTATTGTTTGTAATATTATTGTCAATTTTGAAAATTCAGGGAAAAGCCAATAAAAATATTAACTTCTCATGATACATTTGGATGAAAATAAATACTGTGTTGGAAATGAGTTTGCCATTAATTTAGTAAAAAACTGTGACAGGCTAGAGTAGAATACACATTGGTTAAACAAACAGTATCAGCAGTTTACTGACAATTATCTATGTATTCTTAGGCTCAAGAGCTTATCAACTCTGATACACCTGGCACTTCACATCTGGACTCTGTGGGTGAATTAAACATACTGAGTTCTTGAAGTTCTCTCTCTCTCTTTCTCCTTCTGTTGTACTTCTTGCATTAAGTAATCATTAAATATTCACTTCCCATCAGATTCCCACTAACCTCTGTATCTCTTAATTCAACCTTGGCAGTTAGATTTCTGAGGCTAATTAGATTTTAAATGCTGTAGTTTTCTAATTACTTTTTTCTTATTACAGATAATAAGTGTATATGACATCAGAAAATATTGCAGAATAAACACAATGAAGAACAGTTAAATATTCTTATGATTCCCCTATGAAGATGTAAGCACTGCTTATTTCTTATCACATAGCCTTTTAGATCTCTATCTCCAACTTTAGAGAGATCTACCGCTTATCTGTTCAGAGAAATGAGAAGATGGAGACACATTTTATGGAGTGTGTTGGTGCTTGAACTTGGTAAATATCACCTGTAAAATATGTCCCAGCTCAAGGAGAAAGGAGGGGTCATGATGATGGGTGCTTAGTAGTGACTACTTTTATATATTCCTTGAATTTCCTAATCCTAGTCTGGGAAAGTTATCAGCAAACTCACAGTAACATTGAACCTTACATTCAAAAAATATTAAGGAATTCAGACCCACAAATTTGTGTCTATTTGGATTATTAATGTAATAAATAAAATCATCATTTGCTGTTTCTTCCCAAGTGACAAAAACTCATAGTTCATCTTAATAGAACTGATCTTGTAAACCTTACCCATTAGAGAACAGCAAAATCATAGTTATACATTCTTAACACTAATAAACACTAATTTGAATGGAATCCCAAATTTACAAACATAAAATGTGAGACAATACTAGTAGTATTCTAAATTGGAAGGTATTTTTTAAAAGATAATAGGTAACATGAATTGAATTATATAAAAACTGTGACTTGCCTCTATTCCAAATAAAATTTACAATAATATATCTATGTCATCAGTTCATAATAGATTGCAACAGAGAAAACCTGGAGCATCCTAAAATTATAGAGGCTTGGAACTGTATATGAAGCATAGTGTTCTCACATTGCTGTGTGTTATATTTGCTAAGTAAAATGAAACGACTTTATGCTGATAGTGTCTAAGATCTGCTTTTAAGTCAAAAGTGAGGTACGAAACAGTGTCATTTTGTTCAACTGTGCTATCCAGACATAAATTTAATCATATAGAAAAATTTCAAAGAAAGATTTCAAAGAATCATATTCTTTGTGATAGGAAATGAAAACTAGGGTAGGGACTATAAAAGGTAATATAATACTTTCTTTAACGTTTTTGGGCAAAGTGTGTAATAAGTAACTTTAACAATTTAATAAATGGTGTCTTATTTTGCAATCAAATTAATGATAGTAACCATCAAAATTGAGTAGTGAAAAATTTTATTAAATGTAATTCAAGTTAGTTATGACTATAGGTAAGAAAGTGAATGGTAGGAGAGATGTGATTTCTGCTTTTTTGTTATTTATTTCCCAATTAAAAAATAAATATACACTATTTCTAGAATCAAGAAAAGTATTTAATTTTAAAATGCAAAGTAAAAAAGTGATTAATAGTGTAGTTTCCTGAGTTAATTTGGTAGAGTTCAAATATTGTGGATTCAATTTTTAAAATTATTATTTAACAATAAAAGAGTTCAGAACATTATAGGAACTTGTTAAAGCAGACCTCAATTTACAGTAGCTGAAAATGCAGTCAAAACAGTTCAGTTCAATATCAAAGTCAAACAATCCTTGACTTGATAGAAATAGGTCACATCATTGAGGTGATATTCATATCTGTGTAGAAGTTCTCATTGTATTATTTTAAATTACAATGCTTTTATAAATTTAATGTTGAATCATTCTGCCGTATTGTGTGAGCTGGCTGTAATACTGTTTTTGTAAACATCACATGCATTCAAGAAGAACTAGAACAAGTTCAGGTACAGGCCTAAAAGCTACACAGAGAAACTCTGTCTTGAAAAACCAAGAAAAGAAAATAGACATCAGCAGAATTTCTCATAAGAGTTAATAGAAATTAAGGCTGTGTGTGATCATAGTAGGTATAAAGTAGTAAAATGTTTGCTATGCAATTAAGCCAGAAACTATTAACTAGTATTGCTATGAAATAATATACTGTTCTAATAGATAGTTTGAATAAAAGAGTAGAATTATTTAAGACATATATCATTAGGAAGACTGAGCAAATATTGTATTTATGCATTTAGGAATATGTATGTTTATAGAAAATATGTATGTGTATGGCAAAATATGTATACATATAGCAAAACATGTATGTATGCAGCAAATAGGAGGATTGAGAGGGAGGAAAGTGAAGGGAGAGAAGGGAGAAGAGATGTAATTATATTATAATCACACAAATAAGAGATAATTTTTAAGAATTCTATCTTTGTGCACACTAGAGAAAATATAAATTTAAAAGTATAAAGCAAATGGAGGATACAGGAAAATGAGAAGGGAAAGTGAGGTAGGCTCATTGAATCCAAACATATATGCATAAATACATATTAAATAAAATATTTGGATAAAAATAAAAATAAAATGGAGGGAAGAAAAAGAAAAAAGCATTCTTGTAAGGAATTATCTGAGCTTAAAAGTCAAGGACTCTTCTGAACACAGAGGATTCTAGAGGGAGGAAGGGACAGTTATGCAAAAGTGCATCAGAAGCACAAGACAGTTTCCCCTCAGCACTGGGAATAAGCCAAGCACTACTGTTGCAAGAGATTTAAACAAAACTTGGGGCGGGAGACTTCTACAGCCTATGGAAGTCCTATACCTCAGTTGATCTTAACCTAAATGTACCACTCTTCTTGAGCAGTTACTAACAAAATTGCTTCCAAGTGATTCTAACACTAAAAAAATAGAAGGGCAAATGAAGACAGAGCCTCAGCAACTGCTGAATAAAACACACACTAAGTTCAGAGTCGTAGCTGCCTCTGCAGGAAACTCGCCCTCATGCCTTTCAATGGCACAGAAGTGAGAACAGGTAGATTCTGAGTTTACCAACCTGGAAACACTGTCAGAGTTACTGTGATGAGGGAGGACATGGGCTTTTGGATGCACTCCGTCTCCAGAGCTGTCCATTTCTGTACCTAATGGCTTCCTTTCAGCAAATAACATTGCTATTTGGAAGGCCTGAAGAGTACCAAATCTGCTTCCTCAGACTCTCTTAGACATACTTAGGTAAAAGCACTAATATTCTAAATGGACTTCCATTAAGACTTTAGGCACTCCTGGAGAAAGGGCTCTACTTCCCTCCTTAAAATGAGGTTGTTTCAGAGAAAGATGCAAATTGGATTATTAACATCAATACCTGTACACTCGTTGCAGCCAAGGAGAAGGTGGAAATCAGCAGATTCTACCCTCTGCTGAATTAATTACTCAGATGTCTCTCCCCATTAGGGACTCCCTTATTTTCAAGAGAAGATTGTTCATTTAGGTTTTATATCAGAATGACAGAGCCCAGGCTTGTTAAAGGCTTTAGCAAGATCTTTTGTACTCTAGCTAGCAGTAGGCACAGCCACAGAGAGCTCTCTCTACTTTCTTGCTCCCAAGGATAAATAACAGTGGTTGGAGAAGCTGAACTCTGATATTTTAGCCCATATCTGATTAGAGTATGATTCATCTATTTATAAAATGTCTTGATGTTAACATTGTGGTAAAGATGAATATGAACTCATTTCCTATTTACAAAATTTAACCAAGATCTGTATATGAATTTTACTTAGAATTTTCAGTAAATAAATTGACAAGATGCTTCTTGGCCACTATATTCTTGAAGTAGAATCAGATTTCATTTTTGTAGTGGATATGTTGTTCTGATTAGAAGGTAGATAAATGCTTACTCTCAGATTTCAAGCTGCAGCTTACAGTGTTATGCAAGGAAGACTGGTGTTTTAAACATTTTAGCAATAAGTGGCTGGAGACACAGTTGAACCACTAGAAGGTACTCTCAGCTTTTATCTGCTGTAATTGATATTAACTCATCCTAATGCTGTCTTACAATTGTGGGTTTTGAAAAACATTTTAAATAAAACAAGATAAGACTGTATAATTTCTGCTTTGATAATTTTCCTGTCACATATTCTTACTGCCTGAAAAATTAATAAAGCAAGTCATGAAGTACCAGATACAATGTCCCATTTGTCTTTGGGGTTTAACTTGATGGAGTAAGAGTTGTTTATCTATAGAGATATTTTTTATATTGGTGCTAGGTCAATTCAGTTAGGAAAAGCAGAATTCATGATCTAATGATTGAATAAGAGAGAATAGTGAGGTGAATGTTGGACATGCCACTGGATTTTACCTGCTTCAGAGATTCTACTTTCAGAAAATCAGTGTGAGTTTATGTGTATGAAGAAATCGATGGGCTGAGTCCTACCTTCATGGTGTGCTGCATTATTTATATACAGCGGCCCACGTCTGCTTGTCTAAGTTCTACATTGTCCTCTCCAGTCACCAGAAGAACTGCAATGTTTTCTGAAAGAAAAATTCAGTAGCTTGTGATGTTTACATAATTATTACATATACAATTTAAAACTATGCCATTTAATAGTGTGTCTTTTTGCTCAATAATGTGCCTCAGTCTGAGGATCACCTTGAGTACCATGAGCCTTGCCTCACCTGTGTGATGAAGGCACAAGCTTGGCCCTTGCTATGGTGTATGCACACTCCAGCTGCTCATTTCCATCCTCACATGCCTCCAGTCCATGTTGGAACCAGTTCTTATCTGTCAATTCAGGGAAAATCTTATTTTCTCTTCCTCATTTCTTTTTCTTTTTCTTTTCTTTTCTTTCCTTCCTTCCCTCCTCCTTCTTTTTGTAAAATGTTTTCTAGCCCTTGCGGTAAATAGCAACTTTTCCTGTTCTCAAACTTCTGACCCATTACATTTTTAGCTGCCCACCTCTTGAAAACACCAGATGGGAATTCTTTCAAATTGTGTCACAGCATCTATAAGCATATGGACATCCAGCCCAAACTTCTCTTCACATTGTCTCATTCCTCACATAAAACAGTACTTTTGCATGTTCTCTGATAGCACTTTTTTCTTACTTCCTACTATTCATTTTTCTGATTTTTTGTTTGCTATTATTGTCTGTAACCTTGTCTCTTATACTAAGTATTTCCTCTCATTATCAATATACTATCCTGTTTATGCCATGTATAATCAATTTCCATTCCCAACTCCCTCTGTGTTCCATTGATTTGAATAGCTTTTATTGAAGACATGTTATTGTCAAACTTATAGTATGGATTATATTCTTTGACTTTTACCAGTGATCATTTATCAAAGAAGCCAACAGAGACAGAGAAGAACAGAGAGGTTCCTGTGATGGCAGAGGAGGATGTTGAGGCTGGTCCACCTGGTGTTCTTCATCACAACAGCAGGTTACACACTGTGCAGCAAAGCATTTGTGAAACTCCTTAATGAAAAACTGAGGACTCTTTCATTTCTCAGATGAGCCCAGCAACAGGATATGCCAGTAATCCAAGAGCCTGAAATGACAGAGAATAAGAACTGCAGATTGATGAACATCTTGTCCCATATGACAGGCCTGACTAAAACTACAAGAATATCTAACTATTCATCAACCACACAAGGAACCATTAGTCTCGAAGAAGCATTCCATTTAACCCTTTGTTTATTCATTTATGACTATATTTAGATGGTTTGCTCATTTATTTGTTTACTAATTAATTTGTTTACTGAGAGGAAGTGACTTCTTTGAACTCTCAAGTGCCAGAGTTGCAAGCCTTTGCAGCTGTAGCCAACACAACCATTGAAATCATTAAGGGATAACTTATCATGAATAATTCCTTGAATGAGCCTTTACATAGATTATTAAAAGCCAGAAAAATCTGAAAATTAAGTTAGCATTTCTGAGCCATTGACTACCAAATCAGAGCTGTGTGACTCTGTTGACCACTCTGTTTTCTAGCTGGCAGTCATTTACTCTCCAAGAGCTTCCCAGTTTCTATCCCTATGTTTGGGTCCTTAGGCTTGCTTTGCCCTAAGTAGCACAAGCAACTACTATATATCTTACTTTGTATCTACTTTTAGACTGTGAGAACAGATAATTTTCTATATGAGTTCTCCAGATATGTAACTTTTAGTGGCACAAGTAGCTCTCACATTAGCTGTGACTTGAATAGCAGCAAGGATATCCATTTATAGTTAGAAATAGAAGTAAAATTCTTTAAATTTTTAACTTTATTGTCAGATAAAGATTATCTGGTTACTGAGAGAATCACTTTGCCTTCATTTACAGAATTCCACAGCATCTTAATATTAAGTTATAGTTATTCTATATTCATTTTATAACATGTGTTCTTATTTGTAATTTCACAGCTATAACTTACTGGATGTGTTTTATTTTCTAACTCATAGGATACTAATAAAGGAAATTTAGACATTAAATATCATTTCCCATTATCTTTAATATCTTGTGTTATTCTGCACTTTTGTTTCTCTTTTTCTATTTTTCCATTTTATTTTTCTATATATTACCTGCTGTCTTTTCTTTCTCTTCTTCAGTGGAATGTAGTACTTGTATGAGCTTTGAAAGTATTCAGAGTTAAATCCCATTCTAGGGACACTGACTTATTGAACTGAGCATCAGACCTTTGAGAAACTCCCCTGTGATTTCAGTGCACAGCAATGTTTGAGAACCACCAGGATAGATCATCTTTAATGTACCATTCAGTTCTAAAAATTCCTAGCTTCTGTTTTTTTTTGTTGTTTTGTTTTACAAGACTCCCTAGAGTACTTTAAAACACAAATTATATCAAGGATTCTCTTTGTTGAAACCCAAAAGTTCTGTTTTAGTATAGATTAAATTATCCATGGTTTACAATCTTATCTAAAATTTATTTTTAATTTCATATTTGTCTCTCTTGCGTGTGTATGTTTATGTGTATCAATGTACACGTGAACACATGTAAATGTACTAAGACAGCATGAAGATGTGAGAGAACATCTCAGGTTGCTCTTTTACTATGTGGATTCTGGAGAGAGAACTCAAGTTTTAGGACTTGTTGGCAGGAAATTTTAGAAGTTCAGCTATCTCACAGAGCCTATAAATTATTTTTAAAGCACAAAAGCAGAGAATCAAATCAAACTATTTTTCTTTTCTTTTGTTTTTATAGAATAAAGTCTCATTATTTATCCATGTATCCCCTTGTTCAAACTCCCTTCCCCCTCCCGGCCCATCCCAGTCACTCTCTATTCTCCTCATCCCTCATCTCCTCCCCTGAAAAGGCAGGAGATCCCAAGGTGGATTAGTTTAGCATCAAGTCCAGGCAAGTCTGATTTCCACATCCTAATATCGAGACTAGGTCAGGTGTTCCTCTGGAGGGAATAGGTGCCAAGTTGCCAGTCCAAGGTGCCTCAGATCCCAAGCTGTTCAGTGGTTATGGTTTGCAGGTTAAGTGTTATTTGCTTTTTGTTTAAAGTCCACTAATGAGTGAGTACATACCCTACTTATCTTTCTGGGTTTGTGATACCTTGCTCAGCAGGATATTCCCCAAATTCATCTATATACTTGTGAATTTCAGGTTATCATTTTTTCTTACTGCTGAGTAGTACTCCATTGTGTACTATGTAATATCTAGGTTGTTTTCTGGTTCTTGCTATTATGAATAATTCTGGTATGAACATAATTGAACTAATGCTTTTGGAGTGTGAATGTGCATCTTTAGGGTATGTGCCCAATAGTGGTATTGCTGGTTCCTTGGGAAGATTGATTCCCAGTTTTTTTGAGAAATCCACATAATGCATTCCAGAGTGGCTGAACAAGCTTACACTTCCACCAACAATGGAGGAGTGTTCCCCTTGCTCTGCACCATCTCCAACATAGACTGTCATCTGTGTTTTTAATCTTATCCATTCTGACAGGTGTCGGGTATCTCAAAGTTGTTTGGATTTGCGTTTCTCTGATAGATAAAGATGTTGAGGACTTTTTCAAGTGCCTTTTAGCCATTTGTAAAACTTCTGCTGAGAATTTCCTTTTTAGTTCTGAACTCTATTTTTTGAATGAGTTTTTTAGGGCTTTGGGTTCTAGTTTCCTGAGGTCTCTATGTATTGAAGAGATCAGTCCTCTGTCACTTGTTTGTTCAACAAAAGAACCTCAGGAGGCATCACCATCCCCAACTTCAAGTTATACTATGGAGCTACAGTAATACAAACAACCTGGTACTAGTATAAAATCAAAGTATTTTTTAAATGTTTTTTTTTTTTTGTATTGAGAATTTTGCACAATGTGTTTTGATTGAATTTACTCTTCCCCTACATCCTCCCAATTTCACCTCCTATTTTCTGCCTAACAAAATATGTATTCTCTTTTATTTTTTTTCTTAAGCCTATCAAACCCTGTGTGTACTGCTTGTGTTGTGGCCATAGTGCATCCATGGGCATTAGCTGTGACCTAGTGTGCTTGCTTCATCTGTAGCTGAGCCTAACCTGGCTTGAGGTGCCATGGATGTGTAGCTATTCACTGGAATTTGGTCAGGTTACTGGGAGGTACATTCTTTTTTTTTTTTTTTTTTTTTTTTTTTTTTTTTTTTTTTTTTTTTTTTTTTTTTTTTTTTTTTTTTTTTTTTTCTCGATGGATCATCTCTTCTATTGGGGGTCAAAGAAACATGTAAATAGATTGTGGATACCATTGGCTCAGTGTACAATATGCCAAAAGAACTAACCATTTTATACATCAATTACTTCCTCCAACTTTTACAGTCTTCCTCAAATTTTTGTCATAAGTACTATAAAAAGATCTAGATCAAATGTCTCAGTTTGAGCTCCAACACACGAATCCACCTATTTATTACGTATGAGGAATCCTAATCTTGCTTGTGACCCTCCTACTATATGAGAGCTCTACTTTCCTTTATTCATATAATTTATTTTTTGTCTTTCTTTTTTTATTATTATTATAAATAAAGCCACATTTTCTATCCGTGTATATCTTTGTTCAAGGTCCCTTCTCTCTCCCACCCCCTCCAGTCACTCTCTCTTCTCCACATATCCCCATCTCCTCCCCAGTAAGGGCAGAAGGTCCCAAGGTCCCAATGTCCAGATATAGCTTAGTGCAGCATCCACTCTTGGCAGATCCAGTTTCCTCACCCCAACATCAAGACTGAGTCATGTGTTTCTGTAGAGGGAGTGGGATCCAAGCTTCCAGTCCAAGGTGTGTTAGATCCCAATCTCTCCAGTGCTTGTGGTTTGCAGCTTGGACATGTTTTGCTTTTTGCTTTTGTATGTTTGTTTGTTTGTTTGTTTTGATAAGAGTTCACTAATGAGTGTGTACATCTCGTGCTTATCTTTCTGGGTTTGTGAAACCTCCCTCAAGAGAATATTCTCTAAATCCATCAATTTGCCTGCATAAATTAGAATACCATTTTTTTTTTCTTACTGCAGAGGAGTACTCCAGTGTGTCGATGTACCACAGTTTGTTAATCCATTCTTCAGATGAGGGGCATCTAGGTTGTTTCAAGGTTCTTGCTATTATGATAATGCTGCTATGAGCATAGTTGAGCTTATGCATTTGGAGTGCAACTGTGTGTCTTTAGGGTATACACCTAGAAGTGGTATTGTTGCATCCTTGTGGAGTTTGATTCCCAGTTTTCTGAGACTTTGCCATACTGCATTGCAGAGTAGCTGACCAAGCTTATCAACAAGGGAGGAGTGTTCTCCTTGCTCTGTAACCTCTCTAGCATAGGCTGTCATCTGTGTCTTTTATCTTACCCAGTCTGACAGATGTCAGGTGGTATCTCAAAATTGTTTTGAATTGCATTTCTAGTGCCTTTCAGCCATTTGTAATTCTTCTGCTGAGAATTCCCTTTTCAGTTATGAACCTCATTTTTTTAATTGTTTTATTCAAGGTTTTGGGCTCTAGTTTCTTGAGTTCTTTATATATTTTAGAGATCAGACCTCTATCACTTGTAGGGTTTGTGAAAATCTTTTTCCATTCTGCAGGCTGTCGTTTTGTCCTAATGACAGTGTCCCTGGCTTTACAGAAACTTCTCAGTTTCAGGAGATCTCACTTATTGATTGTTGTTCTTAGTGTGTGTGCCACTGGTGTTATATTTAGGAAGTTTTTGCCTGTGCTAATTAATTGGAGGGTATTTCTCACTTTCTTTTCTATCAAGTTCAGAATGGTTGGGTTTATGTTGAGGTTTTTGATCCACTTACATTTGAATTTTGTGCAGGGTGACAGGCTTAAATCTATTTGCATTTTTCTACACACTCCCAACCAGCTATGCCAACACCATTTGTTAAAGATACTCTCTTTTTCCATTGAATATTTTGGGCCTCTTTGTCAAAGACCAGGTGTTCTTAGGTTTTTGTGTTAAAGCCGGGATCCTCAATTGGATTCCATTGATCTACAATTCTGTTTTTATGCCAGTACCAGTCTGCTTTAATTACTGTAGCTCTATAGTATAACTTGAAGTCAGGGATGGTGATGCCTCCTGAGGTTCTTTTGTTAAGCAAAATTATTTTGGCAATCCTGGCTTTCCTGTTATTCAAAATGAAGTTGAGTATTGTTCTTTCAAGGTCCATAAAATATTGTGTTGGGGTTTTGATAGGCTGTGCATTGAATCTGTAGATTGCTTTTGGAAGAATAGCCATTTTTACTATTTTGATCCTACCTTTCAAGTACCTTGGGAGACCTTTCCATTTTCTGATATCCTCTTCAATTTCTTTCTTCAGTTATTTAAAATTTTTGTCAAATAGATCTGTTACTTCTTTAGTTATGGTTACTCCAAAGTATTAAATGCTATTCACAGCTATTATAATGGGTAATGTTCCCCTTATTTCTTTTTCAGCCCTTTTATCTATAGTATAGGAGGGCTACTGATTTCTTTGAGTTAATCTTGTATCTTGCTACATTGCTGAAGGTGTTTAGCAGCTGTTAGGAGTTTCCTGCTAGAATTCTGTTGGTCACTTATGTATATAATCATATCATCTGCAAATAGAGATAGTTTCACTTCTTTTCCAATTTGTATTCCCTACTTTTGTTCTCTTATTGCTTTAGCTAAAACTTTGAGACATATATTAAATAGATAAGGGGAGAGAGGACATTCTTTTCTAGTTCCTGATTTTATTGGGATTACTTTAAGTTTTTCTCCATTAAGTTTGATATTAGCTGTTGGCTTCTTGTAAGTCGCCTTTATTATATTTAGATATATTTCCTGCATTCCTGATCTCTCCAGGGCTTTTATCATAAAGGAATATTGTATTTGTCAAAGTCTCTTTCAGCATCTAAGGATATAATTATGCGTTGTTTTTTTTTTTTTTTTGCTTAAGTTTGTTTATACTTCCTCCTGCAACAGCTACCAAAATAAAATAACTCCACAACTATCCACAACTAGAGGTGGACCTTCCTGCCACTTCCCTCTCCATTGTGGGATTCTGTCTGATTGAGTTTGCTTTGGTCCTGTGCATATTGTCACAACTGCTGTAAGTTTATATGTGCAGCTAATCTACAGTGCTCAAATGACACTATTTGTGTATAGTCATTCACAATAGTGACTCTTATATTCTTTGCTGACTTTTCTGCATTGAACCTTAAGCTTTGGAAATATAAAGTGTGATATAAGTGCCTCATTGTAGGCTGAGGATTCTGTGTTCTCTTTTTCATTGTACCTTGATAGGTTATTGGTCTTGCGTTAATCAGTATCTACTATGAATAGAAGATTCTATCATGAAGTTTGAATGATGCATTAATCTATGTGTATGTATCATTATCAGCCAATAGGAATCTGTTCAATATTGTACCTATTTAGCAGAATAAGAGTAGTAAGTTCTCTCCTAAGGCTTGTGACCTGTTTAGTCACATTTCATTTACTGGACAATGGTAGCAGGTAAAAGTTTCCTCTTATGGATGGAATTTAAATCGCAACATGCCACTCCTATGACTTTCCTGTCAGAGTTGTTCCTATGGGCATATCTTAATAGGCTGGTGGTTTTTGTACTTTCCAGGGCTTACATCTGAATAGGAGAAATGACGAAAATTGTTCTCTGGTAACACAAATATAATCTTAAGAATAATGAGAATTACATAATAGAATGAAGCTTCCAGGTCAGTATCTGCATGATGTCTCCATCTTAAGTAGTGCAAGTATATATTATCTTTAGTTACAGGACATTACCTACTTGTTTTGGAAAGTAACCAATAGCACTGGCAATAGTGTGTAAAGTTTAGGGATGTCACTGTTTAAAAACTATAAAAGAGGCAGCAAATTTGTGAAACTGAGATTTTTTTTTATGGTATACCCTCTTTATTCTTCTTTTTTTATTTTTTTTCTTCTTTATTTTGTATTTATCAAAAAAAACAGTAAAAAGAATTAAAAAAATGCCGAAGAGTTAACGATAACTATACAGAGGATAATAATCATAAGTATGGTTTATCAAGGGTGGAAATGCAAATAAGATTACTACACATATATTTTCTTTGTGTTCAGCTTTCCCTCTGAATTTTTTTTCCATCCCTGTATATCCTTATTGAAGGTCTCTTCCCCCTCCCACCACATCTGATCATTTTTCTTCTCTGCTACTCCCCATCCCCTCCCTGGTGGGATTGTAAGCTTGTCCAGCCACTTTGGAATACAATAAGGAGGTTTCTCAGAAAATTGAGAATCAATCTC